>QAXD01000203.1:492890-531475 GCA_004335575.1 Haematococcus sp. NG2 | reverse complement strand
TACCCTCAGATTGTGACTGCACAACCGCAGCCGAGCGACATTCCGTACCACGTCCCAACCCCCCTCAGGTGCCCTCAGGTAAAACATAGCAGTGACATCTGAAGATGCTGGCCAGCTAGCTGCAGTTGGCCGCGGCAGTCCGTGCATTTCCCATACCCAGCAGCCCCCAATCAGCACGTGCTTCCTGCATCGTCATCACCCCCGTCAGCCACCACAACTTCCCATTTGGCCCACTCGTGGTCCTCTGACCCAGGTGGCACACGCCGCGCGTTCCAGAACCCCCGGCCGTATGACACCAGCAGTTCCTCACCCCGCCTCACTGCTTCAACCACCCACACGCCCATGCGTACTGCCCCGCCGCTGGACTTGTCACGGTACAGCTCAAACCTGTGAGGCAGTACAGCATATGACGATATGAGAATGTGTGTCACAGGCGCGTGCTAGGCCAGGGAGGGACCCAGGTGTGGTAGGAGGTGCACCTAATTCCCCTCACCTCCCCACACACATCTCCCCTTCTGCCCAGCATCAGGCAGTGCAGTGCTGCCAGCAGTATGCAAGCCCAGAGCTTCCACTCACTTGCAGTTGGGGCGGCCGCGTACACCACGGAAGTCGTTCACAAAGCGTGCTTCGTTGCCACAACGTGCTGTGCACACATAGAACGCGGCCCACGTGCCATATTGCAACTTTGGCCACATCATCACGCCACATCATACACTCCTGTGAACTCAACACTGGTGTTGCCCAGCCACACACATGCGTGCGCACCCAAGAACACACAGGTCCCACACTCACCGGCATCCATGGAGAAGCCCGGGCACAGGCGCAGCGTGTAGTCGGATGCGGGGTCAGCGTGGGCGTCATCCACCAGCTGCCCACTGCGTTGCGCATCGCACACACCAGGATCACCACAAGGCAACAGCCCAACCACAGGCAGGACACAGCAGTTGGGCACCACCGATGGTTGGTATGCCCTGCCTCATATATGCAGGCAAAGGTATGGCCGCAGCTGGCGGCTGCCTTCCTTAGCCCAAGTGGTGAAGCAGCCAATCAGTGTGCCAATCAGTGCGCCCCTCTGCCACCTCCGCGTGCCCGCCTGGCTGGCCCTCTCCTAGTCCCATCCGCCCAGACCCATCCTGCCATTCTGCAGTCATGCCCCACGCTGCCAGTTGACAGCGACCTAGGTACGGCACAGTGCTTGTCGGCCCACTCACACGTAGTCCAGCAGCAAGGAGCCGGGTGGCAGCGCACGTGTGGCTGCCAGTCCGCACTGCCCATGTGCCGGGTGGTGCGGGTCGGAGATGCGCGTGATGGCCTGTGTGCATGGCCACGTGTTGGGTGAGGCTGGCTTCAGTTGGTTTCCTCTTGTATCTTGCATCTTGAGCACCAGGTCATGTGGACAAGCAGTTGCATTCTACCTGTGTATCCTTTACTTCCAACTGCTGCAACCACGGTGAAGACGTGTGGCTAACTGATGCCTGCCACCCCACCTAACCCCAACCTGCGCCTTCCGCACAAACTCCCATCACCCCTCTCACCACCAGAGGGCACGGCCCCTTGAGCTGCGGTGCATGCATGATGGCCGCGCCGCATGCGTCTGCTGCTGCACCCAGCAACTGCCCATACTCTGCCAGCTGTACACGGCTGAGCGCAGAGTGTCGTGTGGGGGTGGGGGTGTACGTCACCCCTGGAGGGAAGTGCTTGGGTACCTGCAGCGCTCATACATGATTGCGATGTACCATGGAGTCAACCAGGTTTATGTATAGGGCGTGCATGATCTTTCCACCCTTGCATGGCATGCAACATGGATGCCACTGATGTGTCTGGGGGGCCATAGCAATGACTAGTGCTCTTCCAGCGGGTGTAGTATCTCGAACTCGTAGCGTAAGCTGAATCGGTCCCCTATGCCTCAAAAGTTGTTGTGTCCACCTTTTTGGCCTTACCGCCATCAAATATTAGCTTGTTAGTGGCAGCATTGACATGACGAAGCACCCAGTAATCAATAAGTCACAGTCAGCATGACGCCCACGCGCTTCACGATTAACACGTTGAGCTGCTGTCACCACGCACTGCAGAAGACAATCTAGAACAAGTGTCAGCAGTGCCAACAGTTCGAACCCTAAAAGTGACTAGGGTGTAAGTACAAGCACGCTGTTGCATGACGCTGAATCACGTGGCAAGGTTTCCGTTCTTCCTTTAATGATCGATGGCTGCATGATGTTTTGCTTCGGACATGCCACCTGGCTGTCAGCTGCTGTTGGCGCCTCAAGTCCTGACAAGCAAAGCAGCTGCATCCTTTGGGTGAAACCTGAGGGTCATCACAGGGCGACCGCATCGAACAGCAGATATGAGTACCACCATGGCAGAAGCTTCTGCTCAACGTTCCATGTGTTTGTGCAGTGGACACACTCTGCACATGAAGCAAGCCATGTACAATAAGTTCTCATTGAAGGTGCAACCTCCCGCATGCAACTCGGATGAAGTACAATCCTGGAAACACCCCAGGCCACCCAAGTTCACTCTGCCGGCAGCACAGCAACTGTACAAAACATTGCACTGTACTCGTTCTTACTGCAGGCGGCATGGACTGCCCACCTCCGGCAACGGAAATAAGACAGCTCCTGAGGCTGGGAGCTGACATCATATCCCAAGCCATTGATGATCAGCTCTATGTATTGCCCTGGACAACGGCAGTGCTGGTCACGAGCAGCGACGCTCTTGCAACATCTATGACCGTATACCAACTGGCTTCCAAGCACCCTCGTTTAATGTGCCATGAGTAACTCCAACTAATACACTCACTCAGTCACCCACTCTCACTCGCCCACTCGCTCCCTCACTCCCTCACTCGCACAACCTTCACATCTCAACATGAATCCAGCATGGCATTAAACGCAAGGTACCCGTACCACTTTTGACTGATCTCATATGGCTCATTGTTGGGATCTGCCTTGAAGCCCAGGCCCAGGTTGGCGTTGTTGTAGGCCTTAGAGCAGGCCACAAACTTGTTGCGGATCTGTGTGCAAGCCACAAACAACCATTGAGAGGGAAGGCAGCGCAAGGGCGTGCCTTCAACACACCCTGAGTTTGCATCCATACTGCCCTTGATGCTGCCCTCCAACCCCCTCCTCTTCCCTTGCACCCATTACAGTCCTGCCACGTGAGAGGCCCAGAACTGAGCTCCTGTCATGTGTGTTGAACCCACCTCTGGTTCCCAATCACCCGCATACAACCATACACCCTTGGGCTCAATCATCAGCCAGCCCCAGCATGTAAACCCAGTGACCGCCAGGCAGCACCATGCTGACCACATGCAACAGGTCCGTCCGTGCAGCACACGCACCGACAAGGCCGACACACTGTAGGCGGAGGTGCACTTGCCCAGGATGATGCAGCGTGCAATGAGGCCTGCCACATGGGGGGTGGCCTGACTGGTGCCTGCATACATGGTGGTGGGGGGAAGTGGTGCACGGTACTGTTTGGAATAGGCTGCAGGCCGTTTGATGCGGGGTTGTGCACGCCAATGGTGCACACAGTCCAGGGTCGGCTGCAATATACAGCAGCAGCAGCAGCAGCAGCAGCAGCAGCAGCAGCAATAGCAACAACAACTTCGTACATTGATTCTGCAAGCGTGACATCCTCAGCGCCAGTGCCATGTGCATGCATGAGCTGCATGCTGCCACCACCTCAGTCGCACTGTCAATCAGTCACCACAGTGCACCCAGCACCTGCCCTGTGGCATGCCCAACTCTAACTCTGGAGCATGCTGTGGACCACCCACCTGATAGAATTTTGAAATCCCCAAACTTCCACAGCGACAAAATGGCGAAGCCGGGAGCTGCCACCACGTGGGTGGAGTCATCAACACCAAGGGACGCATTGATGAGCCCATAGTTGCTGCACATGTGCGCCAAATGATGGTAAGGCTGCTTAGGACGGTGGCAGGATGCCGGACAGCATCCCTATACCGTTTTCATTAGGTCCGGCACTCACACGAGCAGCACGTGCAAGCAGGAATTCTTGTCTCTGACACAAGTACCATGCGCAGACAAATGGCAGTACAGTAGTGACTGGCACAGGCAGTACATACCTGAAGTACGCAACTGGGTCCAGGCCATTTGTGGTGCTGGAAAAGGGGGTGCCATCTGTGTCAGCAATCGCCGTGACGGTGACGGCGCTGCGGCAGGAATGAGGCGCATGTATGTTCAGCTCTAGGCCATGCTGGCCTGGGGGTGGCTGAAGAGGTTGGGAACATGCGCATCAGTCCGGGGATTTCCTGTACACCACACCTCAGAGCTTTCCCATCCAGAGGGAGTCAAGCATCCCCATACCCCAGCTCCTCACAATTTTGCTGCTGCAGGGGTGAAGCGGTACAAGGGCCGTGCTGCATTCCCGGCCGCAACTACAATAGCCACACCCTTGCCAAACACCTGTTGCCGCCAGCAAGCGAACAACATCATGCACAGCCAATGTGTAAGGGGCAAGGGGCATGGCTCAGTGCAGGTCAGATCAGCACAGGGCAATACACATGGGAGATGCAGTACACCGCAGTACAAAAACAGAAGTCCGTACAGTGTTTGTGGCTGCTGCCACAGCCTGGGAGTACGCGCCAGACAAGGATGCTGATGCGACGCGGATGTTGTAAGTCGCTGCATTGGCCGCGATCCTGTGGAAGGGGCCCATGCACAAGGTGCCAGTCAAGGCTAGTGAACTTGTACTTCTGCCATTGTTGCTACCCTTTGAGCACCAATGCCTGGTGTGATGATATTTCCAGGCCCCAACAACTGCTGGTACAGAGCTACAGGGCTGTCCACTGGCTACCTCAAACCACATGCTGCAGCACAGCACATTTCAGCACTGTGCCACAGTTGCAGCAGCACACACGCAGCAGCTGAAAGGTGTCAAATGCTGCTGTGCCATGATCTTGCACACACCAGTTGAGGCCTGAGATGAGGTCAGAGTTGCTGCCTGAGCCTGACGAGTTAAAGACGCGGACGGGCACGATCTGCACGCCTGGAGCGATGCCCACCACACCGATGTTGTTGTCGATGGCAGCGGCAATGCCAGCGCAGTGCGTGCCGTGGCCGTGCAGGTCTGCGCATGCATGCACACGGCAGGGTGTGCGACTGCGCGTGAGCAGGTGCATGAACAACACGCAAGATGGCTGCTTCCTGCCAGTCGGCACAGCTGTCACAATCCTGCTGCTGCCAGATGACCGTTGACAACCACCTGCGTGCGCTGCGCAGGCCTGCAGCGCACCTTGTACAGAGACAAGGGGGTTGCCCAGTGGGTCTTTCGCAAACACAGCGCCGATCACAGCACCGCTGGCATCACGTGCGATATTGAGGTCCTGCACGTTGGAGCAAACGAGTGTGCATGTATCCTGATCAGTTTCAACATACAAAAACGCACGCGGGTAAAGGTGCTGACCCATGTTGATCCCAAATACCGCAGGCTGTGGCCTGACATAAGTCACATAACATAACAGCGGCGCACGAAACCTCCAGCTGCCACAGGATGCTGCACAGCCACCCTACGGTAACTGACTTCCGCAGATCCAGCAGCATGTGCTCATGCCTTGAACAGTGGGCGTGACGCTGTCCGGCCAGGTGCTGCGCGGCCAGCAAATACTGTGGCGCGCGCGGCCTCACATGTTTGCGGCAGAGCCCATGACCCACATGGCCTCCAATTCAACTCACCGGGTGGTTGAGGTCCACACCGGTGTCCATGATTGCAATGCGCAGGGGGCAGGGGCCCACCGCCTTGAGCGGGTCCCACCCCTCAGCCGCAAAGTTCCATGTGGCGGCCTGGTACATGCGCTGGAAGCCGGTGGAAGGTACCTGTGGGGTGTAGCAGAGCATTCAACTACACCCTTGACCACCTTGATGCTGGAGGGACCCCAGTGAGCGCCGCTGGTTGGCAGCTGGCGTGGAGTGCTTGTTGGCAGGGTGCATTATGTCACGGGGCTGGTCCATGTGGCTGAGCACAGGCAGCACGTTGACCCCTGTCATTCACAGCCTGAACAGACGAGCGGATTGCAACTCAGCAACTGGGCAGCCATGCAGCATATGTGCAGGTGCATGTGCCCGAGCAGGGCAGTTGTCTTAAGTGCTGCGGCGCACCTGCGTCACGTTGGGGCCTCCTGGTGCAGCGGCGTTGACATCGGCCACTGTGACAGGTGCAACTGAGACCTCGGCGTCGGACTCAACAGCGAGCACACTGGAGTCGGTCAAGAGCTGCGCACAACCCACCGCGAATGCGCAGGACTGAGACCGGAGCCAGGAAACAGAACTCAATCAAAGTGACACGCGGTGTGAGCTAGCAGGAGTTGGGCAGTAGCTGCGGCAGTGAGGCAGCATGCCACATGTGGGCCTAGTGATGCAGCGTGCTGTTGTTTGTTACAGCTGCAGGCCACAGCATTCTGTGTGCCAGACGCACTCACCCTCTGAGCCAGCTGGTCGGCAGCAGATGTGGGCATGCTTGCCGGTGCCCTGCATGCAGGCATACAGTGCATGTCAGTGCACAGTTTACATGCACTGCACAGTTTACACGTGACTGTGCATGCACCAGTGTCTGCTGCATCATGTCTTCATGTGTGCTCTGAGCTGTTTGCCACGGACAGGCAGCAGGGCGCGTGCAAGTGACAGCTGGCTGTTGTCGCCATGCAGCTGTGCAGATTCTATGACAATTCATCAACAACATGCTGTGGTGATGTTTAGGTGCCGAGGTGCTATGTTCTAAGGCAGGCTGCTTACTGGAAGGTCCACAGGCAGTACAGCCCTCCAAACGATAAACCATGCCAGGCTCGCAGAAAAGACGCTTCGGAACACGCACCTGAACACAAAGCCCTTCAGTGCGTTCCGCCACACAGTTCTCTTCTCAACACCATACTTGCTGCACAGCCTGCTCGCTGCCGCATCTGCATCTGGCTCTGCGTCCTTCAAAGTCACGATGTACTGGCGAGGGACTGGCCGGCTAATCGACTGGTCAAGCAGCCCGGTCGCGAGCCCCACAGACCCCGCATTTCTGGGGCCTTGCAATAGGTCTCGACCGCCTTGGACTGATGCCGGCAGGCAAGAAAACAGCACTAAAACGTAGCCAAGACAAAGACTTAGCCTCGTGCCTAATCTCTTGGCTTGACTGGCGTCCATCTGTACCGGCAGTGGTGCGAACTTGATCAGCGAAAGCGACAAGTACCCTGAGCGGGATTAAACCATAGTGCTCGGAGCTCAGTTGCCATTCTGCGCCCGCTAAGAGGAGTGGGATTTGGCTGTGACATCTCAGCTTGGCTGTGACGCCCGCCCATTGACGGGAGTCAGGTCTTGCTTCAAGTGCTGTAAGTTCAGCAGCGCTAACCTGAACGCTTTTGAGAAGCGCAGTAGTTGGCAGTAGCACCCCGCCCCTCACCCGCCCCCCTTGGAGGAGGCATGGAAATCGATAGGCTTAACACAGCAATGGGCTTGTGACAACTTGTTTGGCGGCCTGATGGTTTTATCAGCTGTCCAAGGCCAACTTGTGCAGCATGACCTGATGATGATTGACTGATCTTGGCGCATTGATCCAAGATCTGTCAGAGAGAAATTGAGGTAGTAGAGGACATGTCGAACAAGCCGACGCAACAAGTCACTCAGCAGCAGCAGCAGCAGCAGCAGCAGCCAGGCGATTGTGTAGAATGCAAGGTATTTGGAGAGGGAATATGCCTTCAAGAATTTGTGGCCTTTGATACTTGCTTTGACGAAGTCAACAAAACGGGTGGTGATGAGAGTCACTGCATGGACAAGGTGGGCTGGTGCTGCCATCCAGAAGCTTGATGGATCAAACATGCACCATTCTGACGAGCTTCGCCATGCGTCATGCACATCATCATGGCACCACATGCGCTTGTGCTGTGGAATGTTGAGCTGCCCACCCTGGCACACCCATGCGTGCATGCCTGCAGTTCGACGCCTTTCGCAAGTGCTATGCAGCTGCAAGCTCCAAGTCGATGCTGCAGCGCATTATGGAGTCAGCCATGAAGGGGCGCGCTGGGGGCGGATGACCCACACACACAGTGTGCAACACAGCCACTGCAGCTGCATGGTCAATAAATCGTGTGAAAGAGGTACTTCATGCCAATGGATGCATGCCCTCACTTTAGCCGAGGTTGTGCAACAGCTGCGGCAGGCTCGAGACGATACCTTGCGGGGAAGTGGCTGCCATAGGATTACGTTCATGCACATGGGGAATGTTTGTCCCATGACAGGATGACAGTGCTTGGTTTGAACTGGTTATCTGATGAGTGGGTTTTGGATACTTCAGATCTTTTGAACCAACAGATTGTACGGAACATCGCACGAAGATGATGGTAACACAGACATCATACAAACATGAAGACCATTCAAACATGAAGGCCGACCAGTACATACCAAGCCGAAGGATCTCAGTGTAATCACACATAACATACACATCTTTTGCACACTTTTGCAGTTGTGATGATGCATCCCTGTCGCTCAGCAGTCATTCTGCACACTCATCACACCCCACAACTCCATACCAATGCACTGCCTCCCACGCCCTGCGGATGCTGCATCCTGCACACCTGCGCCTTTTCTCTCTCTGTACGCTTTCATCGTCTCTCACTCTCCCTCAAATGATCACAATCATACCTCAGCTGAACGCTTGCAGCGCGGCGTATGAGATGTGCATAAGCTATCTGAAAGCACCCTGTCAACAAGTCAATCAGTCAGGTGGGGGTAGCCTGGGAGCGCTGTCACATCGATGGCGGCCATGAAGTTGGCTGCCCGGATAGCCTCCATGCCCAGCTTGGCATCTGCACGGACACAACAAATGTGTTCTGTTTGTTGTTGGTGTCGGTGCGCTGTCCAGGCTGCCACGCATCGCAACTGAGGCACACACTGCGAAGAATACTATGATCCAGTGCGAACAGTGTGGAAATTCTACCCCAAAATATGCAAGTTGAACATTCAGCTGAACACTTCTCTGCACAGGATGACTGCCACTGGCGGCAGTCGTGCCATCAGCTGTACAACTCACCCTCATAACCCACACAGTGCTGGGGGTCCACGCCAATCTTGGATGCAGCTAGCAAGAATGCATCAGGTGCTGGCTTACCACGCTCCACATCCTCACCGCACACCTGTGCGCAACACAGCGCAACAGGTTCAGATGAGGAACATGTGGATCAAGTATCTCAGGGACCAGGAGGAGCACATTGCAGCAGCTGCCGCAGCGGATGGGATTGTCCATGTGCAACCACACAAGCAGCCAGTACTGAGCATACTGATGCACCCGCTGCAAAACCCACAATGGCATCGAACAGGTGCAGGATGCCCGTCTCTGTGAGGCCCTTCATGACGTGGTGCCGCGTGCCGCCACTGGCCACAGCAATGGGCAGGCCGCGCGCACGGCCCGCGTGCACAATGTCCATCACGGGGTGTATGAGCGTGACCTGGGATGCGGAGAGCCGCGCAGGAAGGAGGCAGGTCAACGCAACACGGTTGTGGATGCAAGTGATGAATGGCATCATCAGTCACCATGACTTCCACTCGTCACTCAAGAAGATGAGTGGTACTGCTGACCGCGTGAGGAGCATCATGAGGTGACAGCCAAGCAGCCCTGAGCTACGGCAGTGCCCATGCTGAACCGCACGCAAGCCTGGAGGCCGTTGCAACAATGCTGCCTTGCCATGCATGTTCTGCGGTCAACTCACAGGTCGTGGGTTGTTTGCATAGTACTCGGTCTTGAGCTTGAAGAATGCATCACGGTCCACCTGGCCTGTCTGTGTGCAGCAGCAAAAGGAGCAGGTGGCCACAAGGGCGAATTCAGGTTGGAGTTCTCGCTGTGAGGACATCGAGATGAATGGTGCACAGGCAACTGCACTATGTACTGAATATTCATTCCGCACTTCCTAGCCGTACCTTGCCTGCCCGTGCACAGATGATATCAAACAGCTCGTGGACGGGCTTGCCAGCCAGCTCCACCAGTAACGCTGCTGTCAGTGGCTGCGGCGCAAAGTGGGGCAAAACCTCTCCATGTGTACAGGGTATTTTGTCATATGCCCTGGTTTTGCTGTATCTGTCCCGACAACCACGACGCAAGCAGTATATGAGGCACCTGCCACTGACAGCATTTGACACATGGCCGGCCTGCATCCTCCATGTGCGAGCTGCAGCCTTAAGGCACTGCAGATGCGTACAGGAACTGCATGGTGCATCAAGTATGAAACACACCAGCCCGAAGTGGTTGCATGTGTTCTTCCACGCCTCATAATGATAGGCCATGCTGTCAAGGAGAGTTCCTGCGCTCATACGTGCATATCAGCGGGTATGAGCTCCATGCAGGTACCATGCAGCACATCATGTACCACATGCAGCTCACCATCGCAGTCAAACACGAGTCCTTTTGCATCATCCGGAAGCAGCTCTGGTGGTACCGTCGCGGCCGCCACAGACCCCATTCTCACTCAGCTGCTGCAAATTGAAACGAATCGGGTCCCAGGACGTGCAACTGCACGCAAATTATGCCAAATGAAAGTTTGTACAACATGAAAGCGCCGTAATACAAAATGCAAACCGCAACCATCCCAACCTGTTGAATCCTGGAGCTGTTCTTCACCCACAGGCACGCACGCGTATTCACGGAGAGGCTACCACGGCGCCGAGACACATACGCCCCGCATCATCAGGCGTGAGCAGTACAGGTACTGCTGCCAAGAAGAGGCCAAGGTTTGCTGGAAGTGGGAATACCTACCTTACAAGCTCTGCACTCCATGAAACCCAGAAATACCTCCACTCAGCCCCAACCTTACGCATGGCACCCTGTAGCTACCTCTGAGCCCCACCCGCTTCATTCTGCTGTCACTGCTTCTTGCCCTCGCCCTGGTCTCCATCATCATCTGACAAAGACATGTCCTCATCCTCGTCAAACTCCAAGTCCTCGAACTCCTCGAACTCCTCATCCTCATAATCATCATCACCATCATCGTCATCACCTCCCTCAAGTTCCTGCAGTTCACCAAGACACAGTATGGACAATGTAAGAGCTCAGGCACAGGTTCATGCACAGTCATGGGGCTCATGGGTGCATAGGTGTGGGCTACACAACACTTATCAGCGCGCAGCACTGCAAGCATCATCACATGTTCATAGCACATCCTGACTTCCAACTCAGCATGGCTCGCATATCATGCACACAGGCAAGTAATCCAATGCCAGTACCTCAAACTCATCGATTTCCAGCTCATCATCGGAGCTGACCTCGCCCTCGAACGGCTCTGGCTCATGGTTCAACCGCCGTGCAGCATCCAGCGGCTGCTGTGCCTGGGGCGCCGGTGGCAGCGCGTCCATGGCTGCTGGCCGATGCAGTTTCCAAGCCCAAGCATCAAGTTGAGACATGAGCTCAGGAGGTGGTAGTGCACAGGGCACCCGTGTAACCTGCTGGCTGTGGCTGACACTGGCTGCGGGATGGCCCAGCTCTGATGTGGCATGTGAGAAGGAGAGCAGGAGCGGAGAAGCAGCAGATGTCTGTGGTGGGCTGAGCACGGTGTGGGAGATGCGAGCCGCAGAGCTAGCGGCCTGGGAGCGCGTGATGCACAGGGTCAGCATTAGCCACAAAGGGCTTGGGAACCTGGCCAATACAACAGCAGCAGCCCCAGCGCATGTCATTGATGCGCACACACACCAACTAGCGTGCAGAAACCCTCCTCCTGGTCCACATCATTAGCTGATCCGACACCCTGCTGAGCAAGACAGGCTTAGTGCAAACTGGACGCACCAGATGTGATGAGCACCTGCAGCTGTTGCATCCACATGCGCTCCTGCATGACGCGTGCATGCCATGTTCAGCATCAGCATTGGTAACGTGGCTAGCAACAGAACGTGCGCATTCTGTGGTGATCCGATACGCAGACCGCACACCATGCATGTACACTGTGTGTAGTGCCAAAACGGCAAGGATGGGCACACTTACACATGGGCCGTGGCTATTGGACCTTGACTAGCTGATCCTCCAGCAGTTTGTGCCACACTATCTGCCAACAACCTACCCAGCTCCTGCACCTGCATGCAGATGGGATGTTCGTCAAGGATGGCACACTGAACATGGCAGTGTATGCATGATGCACGCACTGCATTGGTGCACCGGGTCTGCAGAGTACCTGTGGCAGAGCCTGAACCAAGGTGCGTACGGATCGCGCTGCCAGAAGCATCGTGGCCAGATGCCCTGTGTGGCGCCGGTATAGCCCTGGATTGCAGGCAATGATGTGCTACAAGTAAATCAGCCACCGAACAAACCAGCAAAAACGAGGTACACAAGTGTGTGAGAGCAGTCTTGGGACGTGTTGCTTGTTGCGTATTAGATTCTGAAAGGCCAGCGCATTATAGGAGACATCCTGTCGTATTAAGACACAATGGACACTGGATCCATTTTTGCCTTGCTGACAGGCGGCGTAAAATTTGACAAAAAGAATTTGAAAAAGGATGTAAACAAGTTCTTACCTACTGCGCCTGAGGCAACCCCCAACAAGGCTGCAAAAGGGCTTGAAATAGCTTCAACAAGCTCTCACAAACGCAAGCGTGATGGTGGATTTTCCGATGGGAAGGGTACGTCGGCTGACGGCAGCTCGACGGCAAACGAAACCCCAGAGCTGCACTGCATGTGGGAACAAAGGCAATGCATAGCTGCATGGACTGTATGCGTTTCCTACCGAGACGGTCGTCGGTTGGCAGCACCATGCATGAGACATGGCAGCTGTCGCAGCACTGCATGCACCACAGCTGCATGGTTGGCCCGGTGTGCCCGCAGAACCGGGCATCACATTATTCGCTCGTCAGAAAGCTTCAGCGCACAGCAGTGAGAAGGAGGAGGATGAGGAGCTTGAGGGAGCGGAGGATGATGACTTCAACGGGGAGGAGGTCGGGGGCCTTCGGGAGGAGGAGAGTGATGCACAAGATGAGGATGAGGATGATGAGGATGATGAGGATGATGAGGATGAGGATGAAGATGAGGAGGGCGCAGCAGCAGCACGGCGGCGCTCCGGGGCACACGCCGGGACGAGCAATGGTGATCGCCCAGCACAAGGGGATGGCCTGGCTGACCCTGGTTGCCCCACCGTGCACACGGGTGATGCCCTGGAGGCAGCCAATGTAGTGCGCAAACACTACCGCATCAAGGTGAGGGGCAGAAGGAACAGGCAGCCCGTGAAGTGTCCAGGCTGGATGCCTTGGTCCCAGCATGGAGTGCTTGTGCCATCTAAAGACATGCTAAGCGTTTCCCTGTTGGAGAGACCCGTGCCAAGCTACACACGTGATTCACATGCGAAGGCAACGAACCATACTGCATGCAATGTCCGCGCAGGTGCAAGGCACAGACGTGCCAGCGCCACTGCGCAGCTGGCGCGAGCTGGGTGCGCGCTTCAAGTCTCTTGCACCCCGTGCTCTGGAGCGCATGCTGGGCTCCCTGGAAGCAAACACGTATGGAGAGCCGACACCCATCCAGCGGCAAGCAATCCCATGCCTACTGGCAGGACGGGAACTGCTGGCGGTCGCTCCCACAGGTGAGGCTGGACTTGGCTACACCCCCACCGCATGGATGCTGGCACTGGACTATGCAACATGTGCGCTGTTGTCCAACCTTCAACCTGAGCCTTTGGCCAGGCGTCCATGCACACATGATGCACACACCATGATCGCCATGCCTGCACACGTCTCAGCTGGGGTTTGAGCAACCATGGCTGGTTGACTGGCTGGCACTTGCTGCTGCAGGGTCGGGCAAGACGCTGGCATTCTTGGTGCCGCTGGTGCTGCGGCTGTGTGCTCTGAAGCGCAATGAGTCGACATGGGGCCCGGGTGTGAAGGCGGTGGTGCTGTCACCCACGCATGAACTGGCAGGGCAGCAGGTGCGGCCTCTTGGGGCACATTGGGACAGGGGCACGCTGGTGCTCATTGCACGCTATGGGCACTGAAGTTGTTACCAGTACCTTCTGCCCTTGATTTCCTCTTATCATGGACCTTGCTGTGCTCGCTTGGGCCCACATGACCTGTGTGGGATCTCACCAAGTTTGCTTATGGGTGCTGCTGCCCGCAGGCACGCGTGCTCAAGCTGCTGCTGCCAGGCACAGGGCTACGTGCGAGCCTGCTCACCAAGTCCACGGCGGCAGGGACAGACTTCAGCAAGGTCAGTGGGATACAGGGTGTTGCTGGCCGTTGTAGGGCTGTGCAGCATGTGGGACACCTGTGAGATGAGGTGCCGTGAATATGCATGTGTGGCGGCTCGCTGTTGCAGCAATAGGTGCGTGCTTGCACTGGCTCGCACAGGCTGCTGTACATGCCAGGCACCGCCAACACATGGCGTTGGGTGGTGCCTGAACCTGCCACGTGGCACTGTCATGTGTGTTAGGTGGACATCCTGCTGGCCAACCCACTGCGGCTGAGTGCAATGGCGGGGGATGCAGAGGGGCGCAAGATCGACTTGTCACACGCGCGCTTCCTGGTGCTGGATGAGGCGGATAAACTGTTTGAGATGGGGTTCATGGAGCAGGTGGGTGGTAGGCACACTTGCGTGCACCTCGCTGCAGTTTGAGGCGGTTGGCCATGTCTGCTGCCATCAGCTGATAGGTGCGGGTTTGTGCTGTGGGTCTGTGATGGGTGGTTGTTGCTGTTGAGCCTTGGCTTCCAGAGCATGAGACGGAGCAGGGAAGGGCAACGCCAACCTGCAGCTGCGTACCCTTGCGCACAGATTGACGGCGTGATTGCAGCGTGCAGCCACAAGGAGGTGGTGCGCGCTCTGTTCAGCGCAACTCTGCCTGACAAGGTGGAGGCACTGGCGCGGTGCGTGGCATGGGTGTAACAGTTGTGTGCACAGCGTGCGGTATGGCACAAAGCACTACGTGGCCAGCCCACTGGCCACCCGGGCATGCCCTTATTTTGTTGGGTTGCTTTCAAGTCGTACGTTACATGGAGGGCCAGAAAGGTCAAGAGTGCAGGCGCAGACTGTTGGTATCATCAATCCACTCGCATGTCCAACTACCTCTTGTCATCTGACGGTTCATAATAATCAGCCTGTCATGTTCACCACACTTCTTCATACACATCCTCCCATGGTTTTCAGCATGTTGACACCCTGCGCCTGCGCATTTGAACGCTACACAAACTCTGACCTCTGTTCACATGCGTGCACTCACACAGGTCGGTGCTGGTGCAGCCGCTGCGCGTGACAGTCGGTGCACGCAACACCGCAGTGTCGACGGTGACGCAGCGCCTGCTGTTTGTGGGGCGTGAGAACGGCAAACTCCTGGCGCTGAGGCAGCTGCTGTCCCAGGGCCTGAAGCCGCCTGTCCTGGTGTTTGTGGCGTCAAAGGACCGGGCCAAGGCACTGCACCGGGAGCTGCTGTACGATGGGGTGCACGTGGACTCGTTGAACGCTGGGCAGAGTGCAGCGGCACGTGCAGCGGCTGTTGACAACTTCAGGTGGGTGCAGTATGGCACGAGTGGTGACAGCACCTGGTGCATCTGGGGCGCATGGGGACAACATCTCGCTGTTTTGCCTGCATGCGACTTGTTACAGGAATGGCCAGTTTCCTAGGTCCGGCACGTCGCTGGTTCCGAGGGACATAGGGATGTGTGAGCATCTTGTACCTGATTTGCCAATGACCTGCGCTGATTCAGGTCTGGCAAGACGTGGGTGCTCATTGCCACAGACCTGATTGGGCGTGGTATGGACTTTCCTGGAGTGGCCACTGTTGTCAATTTTGACTTCCCCAACTCCACAACAGGTGCAGTGTTTGCGGTCCCAGCGTTGTGTGCTGCCACCTATTCCTTATGGCACGTGTCAGGGCGTAGATCGGCAAATGTCGTGCTATGGTCGGCCATGCACCAGCCTTGTACGTCATGCTCAGCCTCATGCGCCGCGCTGGCCCGTCAAGGCATGTGCATCCTGCTGAGCTGTGTCGCTTGTGCGCAGCCAGCTAGCCACAGCTGCCACACATTGTACACACGCACATGCCTGTCGCCACATGCCCCACCACAGACTACATCCACCGCATCGGTCGCACTGGGCGTGCGGGCGCACGCGGCGAGGCGATCACACTGTTCACAGAAGATGACAAGCCGCTGCTGCGGCCCGTGGCTGCCCTCATCAAGTGAGCGCGACTGGGCTGCTGCTCAAACAGTGCCATTTTACGTGCCTCACCCCAACTGGTGTTGTACTGTGATATCATGCTCAGTGCTCCACATGACAAGCCTGTGCATCCCACCAGCGTGTATCTGCACACAGTTGGTCGGGATGTGCCACTGGTTACTGGCTGCTGCTTCCTGTTTGCTGCTGCAAGCCTGAACATGAGCATTGGAGAAGCCTCCAGTCAGCGCCAGCAAGCTTGCACACGTATTGGTACCATTTAGCGATGTGCCTTACGTGTACGTTTGTGTGTTGATGCAGGGAGGCAGGTGGTGAGGTGCCCGACTGGATGCTAGGCTTAAAAAAGGTCCGCACGCGTGATCGCAAACGCCCCAAGCTACCAGCTGGCATGATCAAGGGCGACACTATTTCTACTGTGCCACGCTACGACCGCGAAAAGGTGCGCACAGCTGGGTTGGATGCGTAGCATGCAGGTCCGTGTTGTTACAAGCCTGTACTGCAGCGCTGGCGATTAGAATGTGCTGACATGTACCTGGCCTTGCTGGAGCATTGTGTGAGCTGACATGCTGCTGTGTGCTGTGTGCTGGCTGCTCACATGCAGGCAGCACGGCGGAAGCAGGCGATTGAGGCGAGCAAGGCACGTAAGGCTGCAGCAGCTGCTGCAGGTGGTGGTGCGGATGCAGGCAAGGGCACAGCTGCTGTTGTGGCAGCACAGCCGGAGGGTGGTGCGGGCGGTGGTGCTGGGGCTGGCAAGGGGCAGTCTGGTGCCAATGCCAAGGGTGCAGTATCACAGCGACAGAATAGCAGCGGACCTAAGCTGAAGGAAGTCAAGCTAGGGGCATGAGGTTGGTCCTCACCTGGCATGGTTGTCTGTGTAACCTGTCACTGCAGCTGTCATTGCCCACCAGTACAAGCGCTCCCCTGGAGTTGTTCCCATGGAGAATTTGGCACCAAACTACTCGACACCCCACTCTTCTAGGATGAGAGTGGGATGTGAACGGATGAGAGTGGGATGTGAACCTCGCCTTGCAGCACACGTTGTTGATGCTTTATTGCCGTCTACAGGCAAAACATTGCATGTTACGATGCCACGAGGAGTGGCCAAGGCAAACCTGCCTTCTAAAACGTGCGTTGTTTGTAATCGGCCGTTCACATGGCGCAAAGGTGCGTTATGCTAATTGACATACGGCTGTCAAGGCGATCATGCTGCTCACATCACCTGACGTTTCTGAATGTGCAGTTTGGGAGCGGTGCTGGGACGAGGTGCAGACCTGCTCCGACCGGTGCAAGAACGAACGCAAGAAGTTGAAGCAGCAGGAGAACCGGGGCAGTCGCGGGGCCCTGATTGTGGTCCCACCGCCCGATCCAACCAGCGAGACGTGGCGGGAGCAGCAGGGCACGAAGCCGGAAGTGCCCAAGAAATAATGTGGCTGCAGCAGCCCATGGGTGCACCACATGCGCCCCATGCAGCACCAACTGTCACCACACATGGGCTCGGTACACAGACCTGTAACAGCAGCATCACCAGTGCGGAAGCACAGGTTGTAGACAGCGAAGAACAGCCAGCAAACGGCCTGTTGGTGCTGCCGCCGGATGTGCTGGCCCACATCTGTACCTTCCTGCCTGGTGGGTGCTTGGTGTGTTGTGCTGGCTCGTCTACCATTGTTGTGCACGCACTGCATGGTGATTTGCCACCCACTCCTGACGCTGCTTGCTGCTACATGGCATGCCCGATGCTGCCTGCAGGCATTGACGTGTGGAGGCTGGCGTGCACATCTCGGAGCACGCGTGCTGCCATATTGGCAGCCCCTCGTGCTGCTGCAGACGCAGTCGCGCGTGTTTTGGGCCTTTGCCGCACATCCCCTCACCCACCCAGCCCTTCCTGCACCTCAGCTAGCACTGCCGGGCGTCCAACTTGGGAGGCCACAGCTGCACAGGACTTATCTGCCCTAAAGTCATTCGCCATCCTGTCGCACCAGTTGGGGTGCAGCTGCCTGACGCCACAGGTGCGCAGCCTGCCACAGTGGGCGGCACGCGCTGCGAGCTTCCTGACCACAGGTTCCTCAACAGGCCCAGGCACAGCAGCCCCCCCACGTGGCATGCGTGACGTCACAGCTGTCGTGCCGCTGCAGCTGTCGCCAGCACAGCTGTGGTGGCTGTCCCTGGGGCTCAACATTGAGGACACACATGGCGTGTTTGCCCTGCCACTGCACCTCACACTGCCTCCTGCCCCACCATCTAAGGTGGTAAAGGACGGTACAAGCCCCGGTGCACAGGGCCACCCACCCTTCAGAAAGCAGCAGCATGTGGCACTGGGGGTGTTCGTGCAGCGCACCCTGGCTGCCCACCTGCTATGTTCCCTGCCTGTGACGGAGCCCCAGGTCCCAGCAACCTCAGCCCTGGTGCAAGCGGTGGGGGCGGCAGCTGCACTTGGGCCGCCCATGGTGCCACCACGCGTAGCCGGGCACCGCCAGTGCTCCAAGTCACAGCCTGCGGTTGCCGCAGGTACCGCAGCGGTACAGCTTCGCCTGCTGCTGGCAGGTTCTGTGGAGCCCACCTGGTCGGACATGGGCGCCCTGCTGCAAGGCGATGCAAACACCAGTGCGGGGGTCAGCCTTGGGGAGCTGGGGTGTGATGCGGAGGATCTCCACACACCACACGGCTTGCGCCTCTCGCTGGCGTCTGTGCTGCGCCTGCTACGGCACACCATGGCAGTCAACCGACGGCGCGCGGCCGTCACATCAGCGCTGTCTGTCGTGCACGCGCCGTTGTCAGACCATCACGTTGCCAGCCAGGCAGTTGCCGCAGCAGGGCGTACCCACCGGGTAGGCCAGCAGGTTGGGTACAGTCTAGCACATGAGCTGAGTGTGCTCAAGTCCGCTGGGATGTGTGTAGCTGACTTTGCAGGGCTGATGCACGCGCCGCCTGAAGCGCCTCACACGCCGGAGCCGCGCACAAGTGCAGACCCAACGTTGGGAGGCAGCGGAAGCAGTGCTTCTACAGGCAGCATAGCTGCCGGAGGCACCACAAGCAGTGGTGGTACTGCCGGCACAGCTGAGCTGGCTGGCTACGGAGGCTGGGCTGCTTCAAGGCGTGCAGCAGCAGATGCGCTGGTGTCGAGCCTCACAGGGCTGGGTACCACCCGGCCTTGTGTTCAGGTGCTGCTGGTGCCCGCCCTCATGCCTGCGGGCGGGCGTCCGGCTCGCAGCGGCCCAGCGCGCAGCAGCAGCGCGTCCGCAGGCACCAGCCGCACCACAGCACCACAGCTGCTGTCGCTCATGGTCCCTGTGCTGAGCCGTGTGCGGCAGATCGCGCTGGCTGCCATTGATGCGTGGCCTGCAGCAGCTGGTGTACACCCTTGCACTTGCAGCACCACATTGGGCACAAGCAACCAAAGTGCAGGTTCCAAACACATGAGCAGCAGCCACGATTGTTGTGCTGACACATCGCCCGCATCGGCCTGCTGCTGCTGCTGCTGTGCAATTTGTCGGTCAGGGCTACCGCCATTTGCTCGGCTGCTGCATGTGGTGTTGGTGTGTGGGAGCAAGGGTGATGTGGAGCTGATGCGCATGGTGGCCAGCTCATGCCTGGACCGTGACCATTGATAGTCTTGCAGGTGAATGTCGAAAGAGTGGTCATGTACCAAGACGGAAGGGATGCGTGTTGCACCATGCACGAGCATGCCAAACACGGAGATGTGAGCATAAGTGAAGGAAAGCTTCGTCTTCACAGGCTGCATCTTCTATGTTACAAAAACTAAGCTGCGCAGTCTGAAGTATCCCTTTAAGCATGCCAAGTATACGTCTTTGAGACCTGACAGTCAAAACCATCCCTGTGCAGCATGAGGATCTCTTCTCCCACCAGCCCACCAGCCCACAATCCCTGACCGAGGTTACTGATCCTTTCCCCTGTAGCTGGGACTTTCTCATGCCTGCTCATTCGCCTCAACATTTTGCAAAGCAAACCTGTTGGCCTGAACCTTCTCAGGCTGTCTTTGGCTGCTGCCCTGTGGCATCTGGCTGCTGTGCCTGCAGCCGCTCTCCCACGCCCTGTACTGTGGCCACCAAGTTGTACAACAGTGGCCTGCGTGCACGCATCAACATGCATGAGTTTGCATGTGTTGCTCGAGCACTGCACATGCAGGAGCACAACATGTGCAACACGGGATAATCACGTGCAGACACAGCAACACATTCTTGACATTCTGCGGCAGTGCACCCACAGCTGTTTGCTGTTTGGCCCGTCTGTCAGCAGCAGGTGCTGCGCCAGGAAGGAGCGGTCAAAGGGGCGGACCTCGGGCTGCCCTGTCTCTGAGGGCACATTTGTACCAGTCGAATGAAGGTGTTGCTAGTGGTGTGACCACACGTGTTGTCACAAAGCGTGCACCAAGTGAACAAGCACTGCAGGGGCATTCTTATCAGGTTCAGCATGCAGGCATGGAGAAAAAAGCAGCTTAATCAGCACCTGGCAGAAAGACCGAGAGTGTTTCCCGGTACCCATTGAAGATTCTGCAGGCAGCAGGCAGCAGGATGTGTTCAACATGTGTTCAACTACCAGTGCCCCAGCTTGCCACACAGGCACCAGCTGCTGTGGCTGCCAGTGAGCAAGGCGCGAGGCAGCCCATGTTCACGTACAGGTACTCCCGAATCAGCTCATTGATGATCAAATTTTCGTTGCTGAGGGCAGGCTTCGATGGTGCCACCTGTGCCGCATTGGCGCATGCCAGCATGCAACGTAAAATGAAGTCGGATGCTGCCATGCATGCTGGAACACAAGCTGTCAAGCAAATCTCGCATCGACAGGTGCATACTGCATGACCTAGAACGATTCCATTCGCACCTCAGCGTCTCCCAACACTTTGTATATGTCCGCACGGAGTTTGGCGCGGATGCCCGCTAATGAACCATTCTTGTCCAGGGTCTCCTTCAATGCTGCGAAGGCAATTGAAAGACGGGGACGCCGAAAGGATCACGGTGGTTAGCACCACGGTGCCTGGAACAAAAACACGTACCTGTCTTCAGTTCGTCCACTGTGGCTGTCATTTATATTATATACTGAGCGACTTTGTAACTGCAATGGATTCAAGGTATGATGGTTAGCTGAGTACAGACTGTTAACCCTTTCAACTTCTGCATGAGTGACCGGGTGATGACGGATTGATGTGCGGAAGGATGGCTATCAGCTGGCTTCTGCTGGAAGGTGTGTAACACCACTGGATGGCGCAGACTCGCTCACTCCTATATATCATCTCCAATTCTCCATGTCCTTGGAACTGCTCTGCTCGGTCCCCAATGCTTAGACTGTGATCACTGGTGTCCCGCCCAGCGCGCCAGCAAGCCGCTCATTCAGTGCTCAATCCCAGGCGCCTCTACCTGTCACTCTTGGGTGCAACAGAGGGTCACACCTTACACCTTAGTTAGAATCTCTGCCCCTTCAGGTGTGATGAGGAGTGTGTGCTCATACTGTGCCGCCAGCCCACCGTCCGCAGTCACCACAGTCCACTTGTCTTTCCATGTGTTGCATTTGGTGGACCCCTGTGTGTGTGCCATGTCATCACAAGTGGCATGTCCGACAGTTGGCAGAGCTCAAAGGCGGGCGGCAGCCAGGCCACCAGACCTCCCATACCTCACTTCCATGGTTCAACACGCCAATGAGGCAAGCACAGTCCCTAGCCTATCGTTTCATGGGGCTGCGGCAAGCCTCTAGTGCCTCCACCACCTCCAGCCGTGACTCCCCAACCTCGTCCCCGCACCCCTACCAGCCAGTGGGCACGCACCTGCACAAGCATTGGCTCAATCGTGAACGTCTGCCACAACTGCATGGTGCCCACGTGGTTGTTGCGGTTGTGCTGGATGGTGGGGGCAGAGTGGAAGTGGCGACCCACGCCATGCCCCACGTACTCACGGATCACACCATAATTGTAGTTGTCCGCGATCTCATTAATCACCTGATGGCCAGCGGCAGGGCTCAATGCATGTGAGGATCAAGCGAGGGGTTGGACAGGTGGGAGACAGAGACGACCAGGTACCAGGTACACAGGCAAACATCACACAGTTGCGCATCGACCACACGCCACAACTGTGGGACACTGCATCATTCACTGTTTGATAGATCTCACAGAGCACATAGCTGCTTCTACACCTAGTCATGAACTCATGCTCCTACCACACTTACCTTTCCGATCTTGTTGTACTGCACCCCAGGGCGGCAGATCTTGATCGCCTCATCCAGTGCCTTCCGCGTGACTTCACACAGTTGCCGTGCCTCAGGGGACACCTCACCTGCCATGTCAAGCAGATCAAGCAGGTCAAGACACATGGAGCACTGCTCTCTTATGAAACCTTTGGACCAACTTGTGATGGGAGTTGCAGGTTGGCCAACCGACACATGATGCTGGGATCGTGTGATGGAAGTGGACACACTGCACGCCCAGCCTGTACTGCAAGAGCCACACCAAGCCTTCTTGTCCGTGCAGCACCACGCACCGACATAAAACATGCGTGAGGTATCTCCATGGTAGCCATCTAGGTACACGGTGACATCAACGTTGACAATGTCCCCGTCTTGCAGCGGCCGGTCGTCAGGGATGCCATGGCACACGCACTCGTTCACACTGGTGCACACTGACTTGGGGAACTTGCCTGTGGGCAGGGTAAGTGACATATACATGTGAGATGTAGAGAACGTTTGTGGCGAGGCATGCAGGACCAGGGTGGCGTGCAAGCAAGTGCAGGCAGCATCCAAGGTTCAGGGCTTAGACCAGGGCGAGGAATCAGGGTCAGGGTTTATGTAGGCACAAAGGCACAGCTTTTTGTGGCCGTTTCAAGGCAATGTGCGTCACTGAGCAATCTCGGTCCCAGCTGATGCTCGGCGCAGTGAACTGCCTCGCTCCTTTGTGCAATCCAAGTTATGCCACCAAGGCCAAACACACACCATAGTTCAATGGTGATGGATATGCTCCATTCTCAATAATCATTTGGTGGACTGCTTTGTCGATCTCATCTGTTGTCACACCTGCATGGAGCAACGGCCACAACAGATCAGTGTGTACAACAGGACAACACCAGCGTGCGCACACATGTACCTGGCTTGACAAGAGTGCCTGCATACTCCAGCACACGAGCTGCCAGCTTGCCTGACGCCCGCATTTTCTGGATCCCCTGCAGATGAAAGAGAAACAGCATGTTTGAGAAGCTGCAGAGGGCTGCGCTTTGGTCCAGTCATTGCGCACTAGAACTACTCTAGGGGGTGCACCCTCAAATGTCCTGGTCTTGCAAGAACGCTGCATTCTGGGTGCTGCCAGGGTTTGAAGGTGTTGTGTGCTGCAATGCTCCAGCTGCTGCCCTATGCTGGAGCATCGTCATCGCGACAGCATGCAGTGGACATG
Organism: Haematococcus sp. NG2; assembly: GCA_004335575.1. Classification (NCBI taxonomy): domain Eukaryota; kingdom Viridiplantae; phylum Chlorophyta; class Chlorophyceae; order Chlamydomonadales; family Haematococcaceae; genus Haematococcus; species Haematococcus sp. NG2. Next base: position 507,960 of record QAXD01000203.1, on the reverse strand, counting down.
GGTACACATGAATCCCTCACCTCTTCCCCATGAATCTGGTTGTTCGGATCCCATGCTGGAAAATCACCAGAGTCCGCGTAGGGTGGTTTACGGATGTTCGCCGGCACAGGCAGCTTTGGCGAGACCTTGCCAGGCTTCAACAGTGGACGGTTGCCATTTCTGCTCCATAAAAAGAGTTTGAAAGGGTAAGTACAAACATCATCAATTCATATGTCGCAATAATCGCATTGTGTCAATGGACAGCAGTAGCAGGAGGCTGTAGGGCAGGCGCCGCATCAACGCACATAGTAGCAGGCTTGCCAAAGCTGAGGCCAAAGCCTTTCGCCATATTCCATATCGACCTGGTCTGCACGCTGCGGGTGCAACCCCGCACAAACTGTGCTGTTTTCAACATCATTTGACACAATTTTATGATACCAGCGCTATAGCAGACGACTTGTCCTGCCTATAGCAGCCGTGTGAGATCGGAGTCCTTTTATTTTTGGGGTATTAAAGGGCACTATTGGCATGTAGAGCACCGAACATACGCAGGGTCGATCTGAGCGTAAATCACCCACGAGGATTGAGACGAGAAAGAAATGCTGGCCGTAAGGCCGCTGGCAGCAGGCAAAACATGCCTGCTACGCCGACGCGGCCCCATCGCGATGCCGTTGACACAAGGGTTTGCAGGAGTGGCACGCGCATTGCCTGAGCGTGAACAGAATAAAAGCAGCGGGTCTTTCACGTCACCGCGTACAGCAGACCCGCTTTCTTCGTTAGAGATGGCTGTGCCATGGGACCAGCGCCCAGCGAACCAGCTCAACGAGTTGAAGGGAGCGCAGCTGTATCAATGGGTAAGCGTGTGGTGCAGTAGGTGTGGTAGGGATGGAGAGGGCCCGTCCCAGGTGCATGATGCTGTTAAGCACAGTGTGTGGTGCGGGGGCATGGGTCGTCATGCGACTTGCTGCCAGCAGCATGCAACAGGTGCCTGCTGCGATGCAAGTGCTGACCGACTGTTCGGGCACCGGGCTACTCTTGGATGTCTGTGCTGTTAACCTGCACCAGCCTGCGCTGTGCACACGCCATCCCACAGCTAAGCACACACCCCGTCTTGTCACAGTCGGTCCCTGCAGCAACCTGCAAAGACACATAATTTCCAGCTGTTGTCCCATGCTGCTTGTTCCACGTTCATCAGGCCCACAAATCACCCAATCTGCTGTGTTTGTCACAGTACCAAACTACTAGTCTGTTGCGATCCAATTCGTGTGCAGGCCATCCTCCCCCTGGGCTCCTATGTTGCACGCCTGGGGGCCGTGTTTGCCTTTTTCTTCGCATTGGTTGGAGGGCCAATTTCATACCAGACGTTTGACCCGTTTGACCAGCCTGTGCTGTGGGCGCTCAGTGCAGCAGTGGGCAGCGGGTTCGTGGTGGCAGTGGTAGTGCTGCGCATCTATCTGGGCTGGTCATACGTTGGGGACCGACTGCTTAGCGCAAGTGTGGCATACGAGGAGACAGGGTGAGTACAGCAGCTCACACCAAACTGTCTGTTGTGTAGTTCTGGCCTGTGCCAAGCGCATGCCGCTCCAGCAATACGTGCGATCGTCACCTGGTACAGCCCTGAGGCGTGGACACGTCAGGGCTGTGAACAGCCACTGGTGGCTCGTCCAACCATGCCTCAATCTACGTTACTACTCATGTACAGGTGGTATGACGGGGAAGTGTTTGTGAAGCCGCCTGAGATTCTGACTCGCGACAGGCTGCTGGGCATGTACGAGGTGTGCTTGGCCTGCTGCCTCCTGCCGGAGGCTGGCAGTGCAATGCATCACTGTACGCAGCAGCATGGTACAGCATGTCAGAGAGTGGTCGCAGCAGGTTTTGTTTTGTTTTTGTGTGAAGTGCCTGTTTCTGCATAGTGGCAAGGGTGGACTGAGGTTTCATCCTCACACCGAGCAACAGTTCCTGCGCTGTGTGCTGGGTGCTTTGCTGTGGCCCACCCTCAGGTTAAGCCAGTGCTTGGAAAGCTACGCACCACCCTTATTTCAACGGGGGCGGCGCTTGGGTTGGCGGCCATCGTGCTGACAGGGCTCATCAATGCCGCCATGGATGCTGGTGAGACCGCAGATGGCCTCTGCCCTGACTGCACACCTTTCATATCAAGTTAATACTCCCTCCAAGCTCTTGCATTTCTTAAAGATTGGCACGATTGCTTTTTCTTGCAACCTGTGGCGCTGATTTCAGCTCACTGCCCCCTCAATTGGCATCACCGCACATTCAAATGTGGTGGACCCTCACCTGAGCGGTTTGATCATGGAACCACGGCCAATAGTATGATTTTCGGTGGTGGTTGGATGCACATTCCAGATGGTATGTACGGGCGTGGTGCAGCCCGCAGCCAGCCACGCATGACCATGGAAGGTCCCATCTTCTCCCCAGGTTGGAGCTCCTGTCCTTGTTGTTATGTGCTTGCCATACTCGTGCCTATCCTGGTCTGTACCTGCACCCAGCACTGAGCCTGGTTCTTGTGGTGATGGAGCCTCACATGGCCGCGACATGCGGTTACAGCTTGCATGCCCCTTGACTTGAGGTGCATGAGCGGTGCTGTGTTACTGGTTGGCTGGCATGCTGGCAGGTGTGAGCAGCCTGCGCGAGCTTGCAGATGACGATGAGCTAGCGGCTGCGGAGGCAGAGGCTGCGGTGCGTGCCCGCGTGTGTGCTCGCGGGTGTGGGGCGGGCCGCACAGCGGATGGGGAGGTGGTGATGGGCACAGCAGATGAGGCATGCGTGGCGCGCTGCTTGGCCATAGCCGGGGACACTGGTTTGTAGCTGCAGTACAGCTGTCAGGATCAAGCCACTGTTACCGTCGCAGGAAAGGGAGTCCACCGACGCGTTGACACACGTTACCATGTATGAGGTTTAGTTGAGGTGCTACGGTTTCTGCTGCCTGCATGTATTGCTGCACTCAGGGTGGCATTCCTGGCTACTGCCGGGACCGCATGCTGCGGGCTGCGGCAGGCGGGCAGTACTGCCAGAAGTTTGACCGGTAGGCGGAAGCCATCCAAGGTAGCTTGAATGATCTGAGCGTGAGCTCTTGCGATGTGCGGCTGTGATTCTTTGAGCGGAGCTGGGGCATGCAGCAATCGTTGGCCAATGTGCCGCAGTTTTGTGAGGGTGCTGCGATCAGTAGTGCATTGCACAGCGCATGATACTGAGCTGGCAGAGTGAGAAGAATGAGAGGTGCAGCATGTCACAAGCCTGAGATGAAAAGCCAAGGCACGACGGGACAACACACGGCTGTCAGTAGAGGTCTAGGGTGTATAGCAAGAAGCAGTGCGCTGATGCCTGCTGCTGTAAGTTGGCAGTTGGCCATCCAACCACTATGTAAGACGCAACCCAACAGTCACAGACAGATGCCCTTACATCGTCCAACAGCTGACCCAGTGCGGCTTGTGCTGCTAGACCCCTGCTGAGCGCCAGGCAGTTCTTAACCCCGCCCATGCCACGTATATGGCTGCGAGGCACTGGTTCTGTGCAGTGGTTCCCAGTAACTCATGCCGTCACCTTGACATACATTTCATTGATGCGCCCTGCAAGCTGGTACACGGCGCCATACTGCCCCACCCGGAAGCCACCTGCTGCAGCCTCCTCACTCAGCTTGATGCCATCTGCACATGAACCAATGCGATGGCAAGCCTGTGAGCATGCATACCACTGGGTGCGTGAAACCCTGCCTCCGTGTGCTGGTGTGAGGCCAAGGCCATCGGTACATGTAAACGTCTACATCAGCGGACGCAGCATCCATGCTGTCCTGCATCAGCCAGAGGATGCCTGGCATGTTGTGCGCAGCAGCAGCAGCAGCAACGCACCACGCTTCAGTGCCTCAAGAAGCTTGGTGCGCGCTGCTCCAGCAGTGGTAGGTGTAATGTAGCCCTCAAAACGCGAGACTGCAATAAGCTCCCCGCCTGCAATGTTGACTCGCACCTTGGGATCCTACAAGCACATTCAAAGCACCCCCCGGGAAACCTTGTCATGTCTGGCATAATCAAAGGCACCGCTGCTCCAGGACAAAAGGTGGGCATGGCCACATGTATCCTAGGAGTAGGCTGGACTATGGTATGTGCTGCTGAAGGTTGCTGCTCATAAGCCACAGAGACCTGCTGGCTGCCCAAACTGAACGACCTGGGCTGCATTCTTCCTGCGCACTTGACAGTCGCTCACATGTGCAGCCGCTACACCATACCTTGGGCGCTGGTAGAGCTGCTAGCGACACCGGCCCGTCGCCCTTAGCCATGCCCCGTTGCGACCCCAGGAACATCTGCATCGCCTTGGCGCCCCCTGGGGAGTAGACCATGGTGACTGGCTGAGTATACGCGAAGCGCACACCATCCGCATTGTCCCCGTCAATGAACGCGCCAAGCGCCGCATACCCCTCCTCACGCCGCTCATACTGCAAGAAGGCAGGGGGCAAGCAAGCATACAGAAGGCAGCAGGTAGCATAAAGCGAAATGTCAGAATGCAACTGGAGAGCACGTGTACCAAGCGAGGGCATGAATCAGCCGAGTGCATCTATCACATATGGAGCGGTCCATTTCATGACCAGCCCACTGCCGTGTATACCTGCATCTCTACAACCGGATAGCTGCCATACAGCCTCAAATCGTAGTCCTTTCCGCGTACAATTGTCTGTGGCCGCATGCATGCCATGGACAGTGCTGTCAGCGCCCATGCGGGTCATAAATAGCATTCAGGCCACGCAAGTTAGGACGCTCTCGGACCTGAAATGGAGGGAATTCAGGTTGCTCATTTGACCCCATCGGTCCTTCGCGCATAAATACTTCAGCATTCGCCACATTCTTCACTGTCTCTTGTGGCTTGGCTGCTTCTTTAGCCTCCTTTTTACTCCCACCAAACAATCCACCAAGTAAGGCTCGTGGTTTACAGACGCTTCGTCTGAAGATGGGAGGTTGGGATGGACGTGATGTGCTTGCTACGGGCGCTGGGGATATACGTAGCAAAGCCATTGGTCTTGTACGCAGATGTATTATTCGCGTCCTACTCATCCCTCGTGTGCTACTGCCGTGATATTCTTGATGGGCCCTTCATGTCCACCGTTCCAAAGTCGCAGCATGACCATACACGTCATCACTTACAACACTGAAATGCATGGTTTTAGCTCGACCCCTTGACTTCTGGCAAACCCCGTGCACGCCAGTCCTGCATGCCTTTTGCCAGCTGCGTTACGTTGGTGTAGCCCTGCTGCTTCAGCCACTTCAGTGCTCCAATTGACCGGTGGGCTGAGAGGCAGATGCAGATGATGGGTGTGTCCTGCACAATGTGTGTGTTGCAGCGCACAGGGCGGGGCATGAGTTCCTGGAACATAACGGCGTTGTCACAAGAACAAGAGCAGCGACGCGACTGCTCCCAAACTCAGGCACATGACAACATGACACCTGAGCTTACACATGCCTATGGCTAGCTACGCGCTCAGCTCGTGAGCTGCCTAGTGTCTGCTGGTCCGACATACCGTGTTTATGCTCCGTAGATGTGGCTCGATGCTGCAGCATAGCGCAGCACCCGTTGCGGAGGTTGTTCAGGCACACAACATGGACCATCAGGACTTGAGCGTGCATGCTTTTCCAAATACAACACACAGGTGTTGTTGTCAGGGTGCAAGCACACCGAGCATCTGCAGCTGTGCCGACATTCTTGCAACTTGGTAGCGTGCCTACTTGGTGGCGAAGGACCACGGGGGCAGAAAAGACGCGTTGACAGCACCCGCAATGTGCCCTCCCTCAAATTCTCCAGCTGTCCGCACATCAATGATGCGCGGTGTTGTGACAGCCGCCCTGCACGCAACTGTGCGCAAGGATACGGTATGCACAAACGGCTGCCATCTGCAGGTCATATGCACCTATGCTTCTGATGGACGGCGGAGACACAGGTGTGCAAGTTGTGCAGCAAGCCCAATCCACTTCCATCCCAGCGCACCGCTCCTCGGGCGTCATGCGCATGATGCGGTCTGACACCTCCTGCACCTTGGGTGCCTCCAGCTCTGGCACTGCATGAATCAGTCGGCAGGACTTCCAAGTTACAATGCTGCACCTCATGTTGTCATGCAACTTCACTGTTTGCACTTCTGCTCCTATGCAACTTCAATTATTTACTGCTCGTTGCGTGCAGTCGGTTTTCTTGGTGCATGCACCTGAGCCAAATGTCCAGAGCCACGACATGTTCGCGTCCTTGTCTGCTGCACTGGTGTTTATGTGTCTCTTACGTGACTGAACGGAGATCGCCTCAAAACTGAGCCTGGCTACATTGAAATCAGGAGTCCGGCTGCAAACACGGTGACGTCCTGTAGGATACAAAGCCCTAGCTGGAAACAGGTGGCAAGGGTAATCGTAGCACAGCGTGGAACGGAGTCTCCAGGACAGTACCATCTGTGAAAAGATAACTCTTCCACGAATGCCGTCACTAACCTCGCAAGACCCCGTCACGTTTCTGTGATCCTCGTATCAACCAAATTTTAATTCCAGTCAGGGTTTTGCAGTGCCTGCCGGGTGTATAAGTGCTGGATGTCCAGCCATGCCACGTTCCTGCCTTTGCTAGCCTTTCAGAGCTATCATGTCTGATGATGATATTGACACATTTCAAGCAGCATCATGGACCTGCCGAGTGCCAATTTGCTTGACCCTTGCTCCCCATGAGATCAGCAGCCCCACCACTCTGCCTCCAATTTATGTGAGCACGCATCCTGCATATGCATATGCACCTGGTGCACACTGGTGAATGTTTTCAAAGCTGCTCAATTCGCATGCAGCATGCAGTTCGCACACATCATGTTGTGCGCAGCAAGCCTGCCAATCAACCGAGTTAGTTTTCCATCATGCAGGTTCTTGCCCCTCGTCACGGTTTCCTGCACACACTGGCGGAGCAGTCTTGGCCACATGTCCAGGTGAGGCAGGTGCCGTGTCCGTGCGGTGGTCAACCAAAGCACCTTGAAGAGCTCGAACCCTTGGTGCTCCTGTGGTTTGTGCTTCATGCAGCATGTGCTCCCAAGTGCACCTGGGCAATCGCGACCAAGACCATGGCTGGACTTCAGAGGCCTCCCATTGAAAGGGTGTGTTGCAGCATATGCATTGGACCCATGCCGCATTCTCGATCATGGGCATTGTGTATACATCTCGATCAAACCTGGCATTGCATAACGAGTAACTCCTCCTACCTGGCATAGCTACCACAATGTCTCTTCATAACAAGTCTTCACACATTTTGTTGATTGTATCTCTGCCCGTAGGCACCTGCCCATAGGCGTCCTGTTTGACCTGCTGGCTGACGAGGCTGGCACTGTGCCACAGCAGCCAGCAGCCAGCAGCACGAGCAGCGGCAGCACAAGGCTCGGCAGCGGCTTCACACCCTCTCCACCCTTCACGCCACAGCTGCCCTGGGTGCTGACGCTGCATTACACCAACCCACCAGATGAAACAGCATGCAGCTGGCTCAACAAGCAGCCACCACAGGCCCAGTACATGCAGTCGCTCAAAGAGGCCTGCCATATCTGCCGGGGAACAGAAGGCAGTGGTGCAGTGATGCGCATGGCAGGGCCAGCACAGGTAACGCAGGTTGGGGGGTCATGGCGTGGTCATGGCTTCGTCCTCATGCCCTCATTCATGATCATGGTCTCAGTATGGTCACAGCCATATGCATGGCGTGGTGGTGCACGTGATGGTCACCCTTGTGGCTGTGACGGGTGCGTGCCTGAATGAGATGTGACCTGCCATTGAGAGCAGACACCCCGTTTCCTGTAGGATGTGCTGTGGGCTGCAGTGGAGGCCGGGGAGCTGCGCGGTGTGCGCAACGCACTGACCAGCCTCAGGGTTGTGCCTTCCAGCAAGCAGGGCGCACCGCCTGCGCTGCCGCTGCGCGTGCTGGTCCGTGCGCCACAGCTGCCAGGTGTGACAGCTCATTGAGGATGGCCACATGTCACCTGTCGCCTGTGTTGTCTTGGCGATGTGAGTTTGCCGCGTTGCCTGGAACCAATGCCACACGCTTCCACCTCATTTGTGCAGACCATATCGGTGCTACTTGAATGTGTGATGCTGTGTCTGCCCTCTGTACAGGTGCAACCGCTGTGTCATGGGATATGGTCGCCTCCACCTCCCGCCCCATGCCAGCGCAGCGGGCCTCCGGTGCTTGGGTGACACTTGGTGATGCACTAGGGGCTCTGTTGCCTGCGCTCTTCCCAGCACAGGCTGCTGCAAATGCGGCAGCAGGAGCCTCAGTGGCAGCAGCAGCTGCTGCTGCTACAGATGCACAGGCTGATGCCTCAGCTGACGGTGCAGCACCGCCAGCAGCGCAGCAGGTGCAGTCAGGGGGAGGCAGCATAGCCTCAACACCACCAGCACCGGCAGCAGGTTCCAGCAACCATCTTCCACCCGCGGCTCAGCAACTGGCAGCCCATGGTGCACCCTCGCTGCCAGTGGACGACCACCCCCTGGGGCCACTTGGAGACAACGGAGTGCCACCACCACCAGCTGCACCCCTGCCTCCTTCACCATCACCACCGCCACCTGCTGCTGCTGACACTTCAGGCAGTCAAGGGCCAGGGACATCTGATGCAGAGGCAGGGCCAGGTACAGGCACAGCTGCAGCACCCGTGGACGGCCAGGCACAGGCAGCAACAGAGCTCAGTGCGTCTGCCATCTCTGTGGCAGGGCTGGTGGGTACAGGAGGTGCAACAGATACGAGCCCAGACCTGGCAGCATCAACTGCAAGCCTGGCAGCTGGTGTAGCAGCAGGCAATGGGAGCACCGAGGCAGCAGCCCTAAGGATGGCGCGGTTGAGTATACCCCTGACGCTTCCGCCTGGCTGCGTGCCTGATACCAGCAACGTGGAAGGGGCATGGAATGAGGTGGGCTTGGGTAGGTCGTTGGGAGGCGAAGACGCAGGGCCTAGCGTCGTGACCCCTCCACGGGTGCTGGTGGCTGGTACAGAGCCCCCCCTGGACACACCGCTGGCATGGCTGCATGCACGGCTGCATGCACCCGACTTCTTCCTTTATGTGGTGGTGCGCTGCCAATGACGTGGCCGGTGGAGCACAGAACACTGATGGACAATGCAGAAAGTCGTGATGCTGTGCAGCACACGCTGATTTTCAGCTGAAGAGGATCCCATTATGTAAAGGGATGCTTCCATCTGGCCTACCCCGGCCGCCTTCCAGCTGCCTTCCCCTGCAGGCGAGCTGCGGCTTGCAAATGCATGTTGAGCATAACACGACAGCGTGGGTTGTGGTGTACGACCCACGTTTATGGCCATAGTTTACTGTCGCCGGCGTGCAACTTCTCCGCTCTCTCTGGCTCCTCCTGGTCCACTCGCACTGGTCATACATCATAAAGATGCCCAAGTACCGAGCTATAAACGTTAGCAGCCCACAATCGTCGCTTGTTGTAGCTAATGCAGGGTTCAGGCCAGCAGAGCCACCCTCGAAGGTTAGGGCACACCCTTCTTTTGTTCATCGCTTCTGAAGCTTTAAACTGGCTTGAAATTAAGCACGCGCGGTGAAACAGGAGATGGGGACATTCAGGTCGGCCTAGTACACGGAGCTTGTGTTAGTGGTGCGTGGGTTTCTTAGCGACGCTGCGCACCAAGCCGCTTGCTTGCTTAATTGTATGTTGAAAACGTCAATGCATGTACTTTTGCCTGTTTGGGTATGTATGGGAGCGCGCAGCATGTCATCCCAGGCATGCTCAAGCATCTTGTAGTGGGATTATTTGACAGCAGAGCCGCTTGCTGGTCCTGTGCTGTAGGTGCCTTACCATGGGGTGTGGTAGCTCGGTGCATGCCAATGCACAGGCAGCCAGTATCACGGCACCGAAGTTGCTTGCAAATAAGCCCAGCGGAGCACAGCCCACAGCGGAGCAGGCGATTGCTGGAGCAGTGCACCTGGCTGACAGCAGTGCGCATCATGCTGCAACTCGTGGCGCCTCCCCAGCTGAGAAAGGTGGCGTGCACCCACCAGCTGTCAGCTTTGCCCTGACATTGGAAGCAGCCCAGAAGTTTGCCTCTGATGGGACACTTCCACCCGGGATCTCTTCCCGCCCAAACTCGCGGCCGGCGTCCCGCCCAGCATCACGTCCGGCATCTGCGCCGAAGAAGGATGCAGAGGAAGGTGACCAGTCCAGCCCAGCACTCAGTCCCAAGCCCAGTGCTGTGCCTGCAGACATCCAATCTAAACCACGCCACCCTCACAAGTTGCCAGCATTGCAAGCACCCACTGGGGTGCCCTTCAAGATGAACTTGCCCAGCCCGCATCAGTTTGGGTCCCAGGGAGTACTGTCCTGGGCAGGCAGTGGGCAGCTGCGCACCTCAGCAGGCATGGCCCCAGCCACCAACAAGCGCACCTCCAAGCAGCCCATGTCGCGCACGTCGCTCGTGCGCCGTGCGCTCATGTCTGAAGGCGGTGGCGCGCAGCCCTACGCTACACAAGCCTCAGTCGCCAGCACTATCTCCATGTCGGCCGGGGGTGCGAAGCCGCCGTCCACGTCCGGGACCATCTCCATGTCTGGGGCTGCAGCGCAGCGGCCGTCAGTGCGCAGCTCGGGTGGGGCGTCCCAGCTCTCGTCACCCACCAGGGCAGGCACAGTGGACGGCCGCCCATCCCCTGCCACGATCGAGATTGAGGGCTCCCGCCCCACTGTGAGCACGACCATCAGTGTGGATGAGCCACAGCGGGCAACACTGGGCACCATCCACTCTGCCGATGAGCGGACCACGGCCAGCACGTTGTCCATGGGCACCGTTGATTATGGTGGCACGCGGAGGCGCACTAACAACAGCAGCCATCGGCCCACAGATGGGAGCGAGAAAAGGATCAGCCTGCGCTCCAGCGAGTACAGCGACAGGCCCACAGTAGAGCGTGGGGTCATCGAGTGGGATGAGGAGCGGCGGGCTGTGGTGGAACGCCGCTCTCCGCCCTCAGCACCAGCACCCCCAGCAGTAGCACAGCCACAGCCCAGTGTCCTGCAGCAAGCATCTCAGCCACAGCGGCCACGCCACGCCTCACAGGTGCTGCGCAGTGTTGCTGAGTGCGGCGTGCGCATGGGGTGGCTGCGGGAGTGGGCCGAGAAGGTGGTGGCCCCCACGCTAGGTCCTGATGCAACCACTGGCGAGGTGCGGTCAAACAGCAAGTAGCGCAAGCACAGTGGTGGCGGGCAGACCAGTTCCTGCTGTACGTGCATAGACTGCATACTGGGCATACTTGATCAATCAAACTCCAAAGTCCTGATATGGTATTAACGTGCCTCATAGCACTTGGCGCACGTGTCTGTGCCCGATGCCTGTGCCGCACCCCACAGGTTTGCATGAAGCTGGTGGTAGAAGGGACACGTGCAGAGACATGCCGTTACGTGGACACAATGAGCCCTACTGACGTTGGCCGGCCCAAGTTTTTCATCTCTCACGCGTGGTGAGCGGACCATGAGCTGTTGCTGAATCAGCCATGCCTGCAGATGGGGTGATGTGGGGCATGGTGCTCTGATGCGCTTGTGTGTGTGATCATGCCTTCATATTTTCATGGCGGCAAACCATGCCTGCAGGGGCTGGCGCTTCGCCAGCCTCGTCTCCGTCTTGGGTCAGCGCGTGCACAGCGACAGCACATTCGTTTGGATTGGTGAGATGCGCAGCTTTCGTGGCAGCTGGTGCAGTTTGCTCCTGGAGATGCCATGGTGCTGTTGCTTCCTGATGTGTTTTGCAGTTCTCTCTGTTGTATGGAATCGTGTGTGCCTCATTTGCTGCCCCACTTACCTACCTGCTTGGCTACTGTCCCATCCTGATCCTGCAGATATTTTTGCAATCAACCAGCATCCTCATGATGGCAAGTACGAGGACCTGGAGCAGCTTGCCTGGGTGATCACGCAGGCAAGGCATCCCTCATGCTGTGTTCCTTTCCACCCCCAATGTCTGCCCAGATATGTGTGGAACCTTGTACCAGCATTAATGTAGCTGTCCGCACCCACAGCAGCAAAAAGCATGGCACATAAGGAAAAACCTGGGTCGCATAATCTGCATCCGATGTGCATCACAGATGTGCATGTACGTGACGCTGCAGGTTGACAAGACGCTGTTCTGTTTAGATGAGAAGGGCGGTGCGCTGACGCGCATCTGGTGCTTGTTTGAGATCTGGCAGACGGTCAAGGCGCGGCCAGAGGGGCTGGAGATCCTGTCGTATGCCATGCCGCAGCTGGATGACCTGTTCAAAACCATGGACGTGCGTGAGGCAAAGGTGAGGCAGCTCTTCTGCCTGACTGGCTACATGTTGCGTCCATCGCCCAACAGATGATGCGAGCACTGCGGGACATGCTGCTGTGCCGGCACGCCATAGTTTACGTTGAAGCAGCTTTGCCGTGCTCTGATTATGTGTTGATCCGGGGCGTGGCGCTGCAGGCAACGGTGGAGGCGGACAGAGTGCGCATCCTGCAGGAGATTGCCGCAGACATTGGCCACACCGCTCTCAACCTGCTGATCAAGGCTGCCCTGGTGGACTCAGCCAAACGTGAGGCCCTGCAGGCAATGGCGGCCATCCCCCCCGACATCCAGCACGCAGCCAGCCAGTGCAGCAAGGCGTTTGCAATCGCGTATGCAGCAGGGCAGTACCAAGTGGCGTATGAGATGGCCAAGGCCAGCCAGGGGGCGCGTGAGCGCACGTTGGGCCCAGACCACCCAGACACCTTGTCCAGTGTCAACCACCTGGGCCAGTGCCTGAGAGCGATGGGCCATGCTGACCAGGCGCTGCCACTGTTCCAGCGAGTGCTGAAGTTCAGGGAGCGCACCCTCGGGCGCGAGCATCCAGAGTGGGTGGCTTGTGAGCCCTGGCCACTGTTGACATGCTGTCAGCTACAGTACGGCATTAAGTAGGCTGTAGCCGTGTAGGCTCAAGGAGTGTGGGACATGTGGGAGGCCTAGGGGCAGTCCAAGTGAGCTACGTTGAGCATGGGCTGACTGGCACATGCAACTCTGCCCCCTGCGCTGCAGCACCCTCTTGTCAACGCTGCACCTGGCCAACTGCCTGAAGGCACTGGGCCACGCAGATGAGGCACTGCCGCTGTTCCAGCGCACCCTGGAAGCACGCGAGCGGACGTTGGGGCGGCTGCACCCCGAGTGCGTGATCAAAACAGCAGGCAGCATGCAACGGCCCCGTGCACGCAGCATTGTGGGATGGCGCTGTGTACATGGGACCGTGTTTTCAATGGTTTTGTGGCACCTGATGTGAATGCCAGTGCCCCTCCCGTTGCTGTGGCTGCAGGACACTGGTGAGCGTGAACGCAGTGGCACAGTGCCTCAAGTCCCTGGGGCACGCAGACCAAGCACTGCCGCTATATCAGCGTGAGCTGGAGGCCTCTGAACGGGCGCTGGGCCCCGAGCACCCGGAGACACTGGTGTCTGTCAATGCCTTGGCCCAGTGCATGAAGGCGATGGGCTACGCTGATGCTGCCCTGCCGCTGTTCCAGAGGGCGCTGGACGCGCGAGAGCGCACGCTGGGCCCTGAGCACCCCCACACACTGGGGTCCCTCAACAGTGTGGCCCAGTGCTTGGAAGCCATGGGGCGTGCTGCCGAGGCGCTGCCGCTGTATCAGCGTGCCGTCAAGGCGTCAGAAGCCACGCTGGGTCGTGAACACCCCGAGTAAGTGCTCTGGATGAACCGCTAGCTGCTGCTCCCGCAGCGGCACTTCCTGTTGTGGCAGCTGTGGCGGTGCCTGCCATGATTCGTCTGTATATGGTATGCTGCTTGAGACTGACAAAAGCTGCGGCTGCCCCCGCGCACCCACCACAGGACCCTCGTGTCTGTGAACGACCTGGCACAGTGCTTGAAAGCATTGGGGCGGGCAGAAGATGCGTTGCCCCTGTTCCAGCGCGCGTTGGAGGCACGGGAGCGCACGCTGGGGCCAGAGCACCCTTCAACCTTGGTGTCAGTCAACAGCCTGGCACAGTGCCTGGAGGCTCTGGAGCGCTTGGAAGAGGCGCTACCGCTGTACCACAGAGACTATGAGGCCAGCAAGCGCACCCTAGGCGCTGAGCATCCTGATTCTCTTGTCAGCCTCAACTCGCTGGCACAGTGTTACCAGGCGCTGGGCCATTCGGATCAAGCGCTGCCGCTATTGCGGCGCGCACTCGAGGCGTGCGAGCGCACGCTGGGCTATGAGCACCCCACAACGTTGGTGTGTGTGAACAACTTGGCTCAGTGCCTGGACTCGTTGGGTCGTGGCGCCGAGGCCCTGCCCCTGTATCAGAGGGACCTGGAAGCGTCTGAGCGCACGCTGGGCCCTGACCACAGTGACACACTTATCAGCCTGAATAACCTGGCCCAGTGCTTGGAGGCACATGGGCAGCCTGACGAGGCGTTGCCTCTGTATGAACGCGCTGTGCGCACGGCACAGCGGACCTTGGGTATGGACCACCCAACCACCGAGGTGTTTATCAGCAACCTTGAAAATTGCAAGCAGATGCTTGGGCTCGAGTGAATGGCCGCGCAGTGCATGCGCAGTCAGAAGGCCAGAAGGCAGGAGGATCACCTGAAGAAAAGGTTATCGTAGTTGGGAGTCGTATATCTCAGTTCATACTTTTTGAGGGCCATGGCACAGTGGCTGTCAAGTTCTCATCATGATGCTGGTGTCTTGTTTAAAATTGCTGCGTGTGCAGCATCATTTTCCATAGTGGTATGTGTTCAGGCATGTTCCAGTACAGGAGTAGGCACAAAACAATACCTGGAGGCAACAATGCTGCAGGTTGTATTCATTTCAGGTGGGACGGAGTGAACATTGTGAATGTGTGAATGCAGTGCGGCGGCCTACTTTGCTGATATGGCTCGCCCACAATTCGACCAGTGTGTCACTTCTGATAGAGGCTGTAAAGCCTTGGTTTTGTCCTGGCAGCGTTGGTCTTGATTAAGCACAGCTATCGTGACAGTAGCCACTCTGCGGCCATATGATTGCAGCACACCATAATCAGCTAGCACAGCAATGTTCATGTTCATGTTACACGAGCCTTCAGCCAGTCACGGGCTGATCAGCATTGCACGCTCCATAGCGTGCCTTAGAGCATG
>QAXD01000203.1:467648-477772 GCA_004335575.1 Haematococcus sp. NG2 | reverse complement strand
GCGCAGGTGTAGACCACAGCCAGCATCAAGTGGTGGTGATGGTGTTGTGTTGCTTTGTCTTGCCTTCCAGGCCCCATTGGCCCCCAGGGCCCCACTGGCCCGTCTGGTCCTCAGGGCCCTCAGGGCCCCACTGGCCCCACTGGTAAATATGTGTCTTCCGCGGGATAAGTGTGCTGATGTTTGTCTCCTGCCTCCTCGCCACTTGACGTCTGACACCTGTTCTTGCAGCTCCCTTTGTGCCATGCCATATGTGCGAGGTGCACATGTTCATGGTGCTAAACTGGCTGAACCCTGCTTGTCTTCCTGCCTGATCTACACGTCTCAGGTCCTCAGGGTCCCCAGGGTCCCACTGGCCCCACTGGCCCTCAGGGTCCTCAGGGCCCTACCGGTGCGTGTACGGGGTTTATAGGTCACGGGCAGCATTGTTGTTTTTGTGGTGTTCTCCTTGCACCCCCTGTTGCACTGGAGAGCATGTGGGGTGGGTGGTGGAAAACAGCAGTGTACGATGATGCATACATCGTGCCACACCGGTGCAGTTTCCTGAGACAGAGTGCCTGTGGCTGCGGCATCTGCCCCGCAGGCCCCACCGGTCCTCAGGGTCCACAGGGCCCCACTGGCCCCACCGGTCCTCAGGGTCCTCAGGGTCCCACTGGTGGGTGTGACAATTGCGTGTGTTCGGTGCATCTCACGTTGATCTGCCTGCCATGTGGTGTGGTGTGGCCTGGGGAACACACATGTTGCCTCCCCAAGGACGCAACACAGCCACCGCTGTGGTGCAATGTATGCAACGTGCTCCTTGCAGGTCCCATTGGCCCCCAGGGCGCTGTGCATCCTAGATCAAGATGGTTTGCTTCGACGGCACCATGACATCTTAGAATGCGTGGGTTTCTATGTGCGCCTGTGTGCTCTTGATGCTGGGCTGTCGCTGAAACCGTTGCCGCTGCTCACTTTCTGCAGGCCCCACCGGTCCTCAGGGCCCTAAGGGTAATCAGGGCCCCACTGGTCCTGTTGGTACGTCTCAGCGGGAGTGGCGTGCATGTGCTGAACCTGCTGCAGCTCACGCCTGCCTGTTTGGTGTGATGTACAGACCTACAGACTGCTGTAGGCTGCGGTGGGTGGTTGGAGCGTCATGAGAAATCATAACAATGCCGACGCTGGAACCATGCCCTTGTGTGCAGGCCCTCAGGGTCCTCAGGGTCCTACTGGCCCTCGGGGCCCCACAGGCAAGTAGTGGCTGGGGAATCTGATTGTGTGAAAGTTGAGTCGGTTGGCAGCAACACGTGCCACAACAGCTTGTTGCTGTGCCATTTCTACCTGCGCATGCTTTTCATTCTACACAAATCAAATCATTTCTTCCCTCGCTGCGCTTGCAGGTCCTTCTGGCACTTGCCAGCCCGGCCAGTGCTGCCCCGGTGAGTCGTGGTTGTATAGATACCGTACCCAGTTGTCAGCAGGTCATGCTGTAATTTGCCGTGCTGTGTCTGAGTTGACTTTCTCAAACGCGGGTTAGGCACTTCTGGATGATGTAAATGCACCACAAATGGATGTAGATGTAACTTGTTTTCAAGATGCAGGTGTATCCTGTTCTCAGATCCTGCCGCTCTATGTGCTTCACTGAACTGCAGGCCTCAAGAAGGTCACTAAGGTGGCTCTGCTGAACAAGTATAAGAAGGGTAAGGCACTGTCACCATGGCTTTCTGTTGATGTTTACGCGCAAGCAGTGGGCGGTAGTTTACAGATCTCAGGTGCACCACTTGGCACATGGACAGATGCCTGAACTGGCGCACTGCTTGCTACACTCCCGGCCTGCAGGCGAGAAGAAGCACAAGTTCCAGTGCGTGAAGGTGGAGTGCCCACCAGGCCAGAAGGTGTTGTCCGGCTTCTGCAAGGTCCAGGTGAGACTCTCCATGTGCTCGCATTGATCCGTGCAGGAGGCAGGTGCAGAAAACATATGAATGAAGCACAATGCACCTGGCAAATCCTTGCAGTTGCTTGCCAGGGATATTCACACGACATTATTCCATGTGCTGCCCTGCAACTGCGGTGTGTCCCGCCCCCAACTTGTCCCCACCACATGTTTGCTCCACATCCGCAGGCCAACCAGGGCAGCAAGAAGACGCCCGACCTGCTGTCCTTCGGGCCCATCAAGAACGACGACGTCTTCCAGTGCTGCTTCTCCGTTGGCTACGACGACAACAACCGGTGCTCGGCCAACTTCCCCGCCGAGGTCTCCGCCATCTGCACACCGTGAGTTCACACATACCCCTGACGCCTTGGTACTCCTGATGCCTAGGCAAAGAGACGTGGCACGTGGCGCAGCATTCTTTGCTGACTTGGACAGGCTCAAAACAAGAACTGGTTTAGTCGTCAAGCCCAGGTTGCTGTTCTGCCACTTGCTGCCTGCTGTCGCTCTCAACATTACTCGCTTGCACCCTTACCGACTGTAGGTGCCCCATTGAGAAGGAGAACCCTGGCAAGACCGACTGCAATGAGGATGTGCCCAAGCTGCCTGAGGTCCTGGGCCAGGTCAACGTTGCTGAGGAGCTGGACGTTTAAGCGTCTCAGGTGAGCGGGCTACGCAACTGTGGTGTGGTGACTTGCAATTTACCAGTGGGCAATTTGACGTGTGGCTGGGGTGCACATGTGATATGCACTGCGTGCCTCCTGAATCGGCCTGACACACTGCGCAGGCACCTCCTGGCTGCAGTTGTGCTCGTAGCCCAACAACAATCGTGACGTGCCAGTTGTGCTACTCAAATCCATTTACCTTGCATACATGCCTGCAGATCCGTTAGCCCCAGTGAAGCCGGTAGGCCTCAGATGAGGGACTCAAACCTGCTGCCTCTGGTCAGCCCTGGGCACTGGCATGGATGGATCATGAAGTGATGTGTGGGGCAGGCAGCTAGCCGAGGGCTGGAGTAGCTGGGGACGCACTGATGTTTTGAATCTTTGCAGCACCTGTAAGCTGGGTGTGCATCGAGGGCAATGAAGTTATTTTTGGAATGATACCTGAGTGATGAAGAACTTTGTGCGCTTTGTGCACTTAATGCACGAGCGCGATGCATCATGTGGTATGTACTGCGTTTCCTTGTGCTGGATATGCTACTTCTGCAGGTGGTTGTGCTTGCATGATGCTCTGTGATAAGTGCACTGTCTATGCGGGCAAAACCATGCATGCTCCAGGCTGCACCTGGATGCATCGCTGAATACACCATGCTTCATTTCAGGCACTCGGTTTTGTACATATGGCACATCCCAACATTATGCTCGCTTGTGACTGAAGGGACAATGGTAAATCCAAGCCTGAAGTCACCGAACAGCTGTGTCGAGGACTGGTGTAACACTCGCGTGTAAGCTCGAGTTGAAGTTGTTGATGTTCCTCACCTGCCGTGGAATCATGCACCATCAGCACACATGGACATGGTAGAACAAAACTAAGTGTGCAAGCCTCGCGGTGAAGGTCTGAAGCCGACAACAAACAAAGCTACGCCCACTAACAGGCGTGGATTATGCATAACGGGAGACTGTGGAACAATCACAGATTTCTCCAGGAGACGCCGCCGGCGGCCCCTCACCAGGTAGGTGGCAGCAAAAAGAGCAGCTGGGTATGCGCCCTAGCCCTTTCTCAGGGCCGCCTCCGCCTGCCGGTTCAAAGCTGCAAGTGACCGCGTCAAAGGAAGGAAAGAAAAGGCTGCAGGGGGCTCACCTTCTCTGCAAACCATGCACAGCACACGGCACCTGCATATGGGCTGAGGAGGGTCGTCTCAGTACGTCACTGGTGAAGTCAGCATTGATCTATCCCTGCAGTGAACATCCATCCGGCGATATACCCAAGATGTACCATTCTGAAGGTACTGCAGCTTTGTATACGTAAAGAGCCGGTATGAAGGTCTGCACTGAATGGGGCTGCGAACGCGTGCATACAGCAGCTGGCTACGTAGCTGTACTCTGAATTTGCCGACTGTGACACTGCCGTCAAGCACGGCAGCTTGGAATACATGAGCCTTGCAATGCGCAATGGACCAATGGTGCAAGTACAGTTACTGCAGGTACATGATACAGACAGATACACCATTTGTGCATGGTAGGTGGCGGTGCAGGTGTAGGTTAGTACAGCGCTCAAGAGGTTGACACTGCAAAAGTAGAGCCTTTACTTGTTACAGTGGGTTACAGTGGACTGTCGGCTTTGTAACAGCATCGGGCTGCAACGAGCACGGCAATAAACTTGATTGCTTGCAATACAGCATGCCAGCATTAAGCATGTATGGTTTTGATCCACCTACAACAAACAGTGCTGAACTTCAACTATCCTCGTGATCTGAAGCCCCCTCCTTTTCAAGTGCATTTTTGTAGGTTTCAGCATTCCATCGGACACGGCTTATGATCAACCAGTCATTAGCATTGGACGGGTGCACTTCCACAGCGCGGCATGCCTCTAGACCATGCTTGTGTTGGCCGATGTACCATGAGCACGTGCACTGCAGTACAGATAGAGTAACAACCTGGACGGAGGTAAGGTGCGCTTCTGCATGGCAGGAAATCAATGCTGCTGCTTTGCTGCCTTGTTTTGCAAGCATGTGCGGTAAAGGGGTAGAAGAAAGGACACAACGACACGACGAGTGTTCATGTATGCACCAGCATGGATACATTTTTGCTAAAACCTATGTGTGTGCACAACATGCTGGTGTGGCAGCGAGTAAAACACGCACCAGGAGGTCCAAGGCGTCCATGTGCACAAACAGGTCATGCAGCAGAACCAGCTCATGGCCACCGACACGCAGCAGATCAGAGCCTGCCGCATTCCAGTCATGGGAAGTGTCGTCAGAAGCAGCACTGTAAGCAGTTGATGTCGAGCCCCTATTTGGCACGGTCTCAGCAGCACGTGCCTCCAGCACAGACATTGTCGTCATGGCATGGTGGTAGCAAGCGGAATGGTTTGCAGTGTACCAGTAGTGTAAGAAGGACAAGCGGGCATGTGCATCCGGCCTGTGTGGTTGCCATGCAGCAGCAGCCTCCATCATGGCTTGAGCCAAGGGCACGTGCGGAGGATTGGGCAGCTTTCTGAGCTGCTGGTATGAACCAACACCCTGATTGTCCTGTTGTGCCGTGCTGGGTGACAGCACAAGCAGTGCAGCCCTGGCATACTCCAGTGCCTGCACAGAGGTGCAGACCAGTAGTAAATGACGGGCTCTTGCTGGTGTGTTAGATATGTGGTGCTGAACGAGCAGGATGGTGCCTTGGATGAGGTTGTTTTCAACGCACACTGAAATAAGTGTCCCTGACCTTGGGTGTGAGGTCCTTGCCCTTAGAATACAGCAGTAGTATGTATTCAGCAACCCGCACTGTGCGCTCATACGGGTCCTGCGCAGCACAGCGTTGCACCGTACAGCACTGCACAGGTTCAAGGTGTGCTACAAGTGTTGGGGAGCTGGCATATACTGCAACACCCCAGATATACCCCACGTGGATATACCCCCTGCGTGCTGAAGAAAATCGCCATGAAGACAGATCTTGCAATGTACCTTGATGCCCATGCCTGTTGCGTCCAGTGCCGTGCGCATGATGTTGACCTTATCCAGGCTGAAGCCGAATGGGTGGATCAGCTGCGTGCCACGAGGCGTACATGGCGATGTGAGGTGAGTAGAGAGAGACATGAACAGGGTATGAAAGGGTGTGGAAGCCAGGAGGCTAAGGCTGACTGCTGAGCAAAACACACGCTAACAGTGTATGACGATTGTTGTAGCTCAAACAGATGTTGTTTGGAAAGGCTAAGAGCACTCTGTCCATCATTTTGTAGAGCAGGTAGTGCTGTTGACACATGCCCTGGACAGGGCTCGCACCCTCAGTTTGACCGTACCATGCGCAGTGCGCAGCAACCCATACCATCTGATGCGAGTGGATTGATGCCCTCCTGTCATGTTTCAGCCCACATCACAGCTGCAGCGAGTGTCCAGTCAACTGTCTTTGCTGGCAGGTGCCCGTGATCGTCTGCCCGCACCTTGCCGTACACAGGTGGCAATGAGCGGCGGCTCCTTTCCTCCACATCCACACCCTCCTCCACGCCCAGCACGTGTTCCATCAGCTCACCTGCATGTTTCACCTGCACATGTCAGGATGCAGGCAGCATCGAAGTGAGCAAATGGACATGCACTGTATCGTATCAGACAGGTGACAGTTGACAACATAATTTGCTGGCTGCAACTTCTCATTTGCTCCAACGTGTTCAGTGGGTGCCGTATGAGCCAGTCAACAGAAATGATGCCGTGCAGTGACTGGGGGCTGTTGTTGCCTGTTGCCCAGGGAAAGGCTGGTGCAGCGCCTGCGTGCCCACCCCGCGTGTGAGAGGTGTGAGCAGCGATGTGTTGGCCAGACCACGTGTAAAGAAGTAGTAGTTGACATATGATTGCTCGTAAAAGTAAGGCCAGCTCTCGATATGGCTCACAACGTCCAACATGGTTGCGTAGTGCTGCAGGCAACACGACCAGCACATGACAACATACTGCTTGAGCGCAGGAGCTACTGAGCGAGGAAAAAATTGGCCTGCTTGGATGTGAAAGCACATCTTATTAGATCACCAAGGGTGATGTCATATACGGCCTGAAACGAGCAGCTGCGCAGCATCCGGTCGCCGTCAACTAACCTTCTTCATGTCAGGAGTGTTGATGAAGAGCAGGATGCCAGTGTTGAGTGGCCATTCTTTAATCGCCCTGAAGTGCTCAATGTGTGCCTCCGTGTAGTTTTCGAAACCAAATTCATACCGGTTGAACACCTGAAAAGAGTCAGGGGGCACATCCGCCGTGTTGTCAGTGATGCCTTTGCAGGCTCAGCTGCCTGCAAGCATGCATGCAGATGACTTGACGCAGAGGATGTCGCTGCAACATCAGCTGAGCGAGCCATGATTGTGCACAAACCCACCCCTGCACAACCCCCGCCCACACCCCCAATGATTGTACAGTATACAGCTTGGGGAATTACCCCTACTGGATGACTCGATCAAAACCCAAAACTAGCATCTACTAGTTTTTACACTTATGCACTGCACCGAGAGTTTTTTTCCCTACTGACCTCGGCTTGGTCCCACTGATACAGCTGCACTTCTGTGGCGGCGTACAGGATGCCCGGGTTCAGTGGTAGGTTCAGGAGCTGTGACAGCGGCAGCAGCGGTAGGATGTCTGCATCCTGTGGTGGGCAATCAGCAGCATTGCGACACTTGGGGTCAGCGCAGCTGCAGTGCGTGGCGACGTCAAGACGCAGGATCAGAGCAGCAGGCAGCAACCATGAGCAGGGCCAGAGCATCGAAGCAACCATCCCAAGGCATCACTCACCATGAACAATATGCGCTCGTACTGGTCCACGTGTGCATACTCGTACACCTGAAGCTTCCTGAAGTACATGAATATTTGCCGCCTCCAGGCTGGCATATCTGCTGGTGTGCTGGCCACATGCACGTCAACCCTCAAGCCAGGAGGCGCGTGTTTCAGTGCTGCTGCAGCAACTGCATCATGCAGTGTATGGTCGGTGATGACCAGGAAGTCGAAGCGCCCATCATCACATGTCACACCTTTGTCACATGTGCCGCCTCTGCACAGCCCCTTGTCATCTGCCCTCACCGGGCCCTTTGCAACCTGCTGCACAACCCTCTGGCCTGCCCTGACTTGAGCGGCCCCTTGAGCAGGATCCGCCCTAACCTGCTGGCCTGCTGCCGCGGCATCGTGGCAGTGGGGCGGCGTGCAGTACGGTGGGTAGCGCCCAATCGCCTCCCACACCAGTGCCAGCATCGGGCGCTGCACAACAGCTGTGTAGACCAGGGCGCGTGTACACAGTGGAGCAGGTGCAGCTGCGGCTGCGGCAGCGTGTGATGCTGCTGTCACATGCGCAGGTGTGGCTGCCTCACGATTGCTTCTGGTGTGCTCTGGGGTGCTACCACCTGCCTCGTGTGCCTGTGGCGCACTGTCATTTATGCTGCCAAGGTCATTTGATGACCTGGTGGATGAGGTGCTTTCTGTGTGCTGCGGCATTTCAGAGGTGTCAACTGGCACGATGCGCTCGGGACCTGCGTGGTAGCCAGGGTGTCAGCCGCTCGGTTGGGGACACAGGTCACAGCCCACATACCTGCAGTTGACATGCCCTGGCTGCTACCCACAGCTGCCTGTGCTGTTTGTCGTCTGCATGCTGGATGTGTTCAATGCGTCTTAGTGTCTGCACACGCACCGTTCGAATCCGACACCACTGGCTGCCATGACATGTCAGTGCTGCCCGCACAGCAAAATGAGCAGGAGCACACCAAAAGCAGTGCGTACAGCGCCAAGGAAAAGGTCCAGGAGGAGCCAGCACTTGGCCCTGCACACAATCAAGCATCGGTTGCACACACACACACACACATGAGATTTGGAGTTGCTCCATGCACTGGATGGAGTGGGCACCCAAACATAAGTGGATGGACGAAAAAGCATTGCATGGTTGCGCCGGATCCCCTTGTTGCGGTCGCGACCGATCTCAACGCTCACAATCCGATGCTCATTTTCTTGAACACATCGAATTGATCAGCGCAAACAGTAACAACGTTGCCGGTGATAATCAAGGCAGAGCATCCGATGGACCGCACACTCACTGCTGTCTGCTGCAGGTGTGGCACGTGCCATCTCTCCACCCGTGGTTGCCATTGAGGTGACACCAGGGCCCCAACAGATCTCTTATTACGGGCAACGCGTTGGCGACATATGACCTCAACCTAAACCCTTGTCCGTTCTCGCCACTCCAATGCCCTCCTTTGACTATTCAGTGCGCAGTATACACGAGCATGAGCCGTGATCCTCGACGTGTGCACAAGACTGGGTGGTCGTGC
Source organism: Haematococcus sp. NG2 (assembly GCA_004335575.1). Classification (NCBI taxonomy): domain Eukaryota; kingdom Viridiplantae; phylum Chlorophyta; class Chlorophyceae; order Chlamydomonadales; family Haematococcaceae; genus Haematococcus; species Haematococcus sp. NG2. The sequence continues at coordinate 468,927 of QAXD01000203.1, read as the reverse complement.
GCGCCAGCAGTGCACGTTCAGCTTCCTACCTGCCATGCTCCAGTAATCCTGCAGCAGGAGCGTGCAACATGAAGAGCCTGACAGATTCACATGGTTCACATGCTTGCATACTTTGAGCATGGTAGCCATGACCAGCGCTGGGAAAGCATCATACAGGCAGCTGTGCCTATGCTGCTCTAACTAAAATGCCACATTATGTGGCTGTGCATGAGGATCACGGCACATGGTGACCCATTACGTCCCATGGAAAGCTCAATGAACAGTGACAGTTTTTTGCTGCCAAACAATATATGACCGGTGAGGAACAATATGACAGTCAATCCGCTTGATGAATCAAGTGAAACCCTGGTTGCTTGAATGCTGCAACCATTGACTACATCAGCTTTTGTCGGTGAACGCCCGCATACGGTCTGCCCGCCGCCGTATGGCCCGGGTGCCCTGTGGCATCAGCATGTTGCTGTTGACCATGGGTAGTGTGTCGGTTGGCTGTTGCCCTCTGCAATGCGCGCTCCTAACAGGGTGCTAGGTGCTGCAATGGGGCGGCTTCCAGTATTCAGGGCTAGCTTTTTGGGTTTCTAGGTGTTTGGCTAGTGACTGTCAGGCTCCGGCATGCAGAAACATCTGTGAAACGCCGTGCCATTATTATCACCACAACAGCACCACACGACCCCCAATGCAAATGGCATCAGCCAAGCACGCCTGCCAGCCTCATGCCATGCCTGGCAGGTGCAGTTAGGGGCAATCAGCATGACGCTGCTATACTTGAAGTACGGCTAGCACTTGCCTATGCCTTACAGTATAGTAATGTCCATGAAACAGGTGGGAGAAATGTGAGAGTGTGTAGACATGCTGCAGGAATGGGAGTGTGGGGATGTTGCGGCTCGAGGTGCAGGAGGCCTACAGCAGTTGTGCATGAGGCTGTGCCTGTTTCACCTGCTGCCATTCAAGCTCTGCGATGAACGTTCGCCAAAGCGATTGAGGCACAGTTGAGTGAGCGGTGCTGGTCACATGCGTGCGTCGTGGATGCGTCCAAGCTGCGGCCAACGAGGCGAGGTACATCGGCGTGAGTGTGTGACCAGCCTGAATCCCAGTGCACCAACGCACATACTGCAGGGCCAAAGCAACATTTGAATTGCAAGAAAGATACATAAATCAGCAGTGATGGGAGGCCAAAGTAAGCCCCTGGCACTGCTGTGCTTTGTGGTTTTGATTGCTGCATGGTCCAAGCACGTGAATGGTGCATCCAGGGACACTTCCATCCGTTGGTCTCGCCAGCATG
>QAXD01000203.1:391929-441332 GCA_004335575.1 Haematococcus sp. NG2 | reverse complement strand
TGTGCCCAGCCGTACGGCAGCACAGCCAGCCCACCAAGATCTGCAGTCAGAGGTACACCACACAGGTGCCAGATCTGCATGGTGACACTTTTTGAGATGCTGTTGCTCAAGTACAAATGTTGTTCATCATCAACACAATAGGCTGCTGATCCTGCAAGCAGATTTGAGATAATCTGCTGACAGCAAAAGCGGCGCAGGGACGTGTCTGCATGCGCACCGTGCGCCTGTCTTACCTATGCTTGTGAGGAACGGATCTTTCAAAGCCCATGGCACCTGGTCTCCAGACCACCAAGGAAGGGTCTTTAGGCAGGTCAGATACTGATCCTGAACGATAGGGGCGTACGTGTGCTTGGTCATTGTGTTTAGAACCTGATGGTAGAAAGCCATGACTGCAGACCTGATGTCGTAGGTGTACTGTTGAACAGGGTATGCGCCAGTGTATACAAAGAAATCATAGAATGCCTTTGATTTGTTGTGTGGCCTGTGCAGGATGAAGGCGTCCGGGTGAATGCTCAGCGTCTTGCCGGCGGACACCATGTGTGTGACCTGCAGTTGTGGCACAAGCAGGTTACTTAGAGCCATGCAAGTGGGTGCATGTGATCCAGCATACATGCACATCATGTACAAACAGTATGTGCAGATTATGTCACAGTTTGCCAGCAACATGCACCAATATTCATTCCTAGGCCCATGAAACTTTCAGCATGCTGGTAGCTGTGACCGGAGGGTGTGGTAAGCTCGCTAGCAGTGCCGTGTGACCAGCAACAGCACAGGTGTTGGATCAGGTATGGGCACGACATATGTGTTCCGCTGCTTGGCGAAGGTGAAAAGCACACCTGAGAGATTTTGTCCCATCCATAGCCACGGAAGCGAACATCATGGGGAAAACTTGAGAACCGGTCCGTGATGTACCAAGGTTCATACTCTTCACTGTGTGAAACGGCGTAAGGCCAGCTGCTGGCATACCAGCGGGTAAAATTTGTGGAGCTGTGTAGCCCCGTGGTGACACGAGAGGTGAAGTAGATGACGGATTTGGCCTTGACATGTGCATGCAGCGCTTGCTTCGAGCCTGCACAATGCACCAGCCAACCAACAACAGGCTGCTGGCTCAGCCAGATTACAACTGCAAACAATCAGCACCCCAGGGTGTATAGCGCTCAGCCTTATAAGCCGGTTACAAACGTACTATGTTGTGACATTTGCAACAGGCAAGTGCTGGGTTGAGGCATTCAAGCAAGTGATGTACCGCAGCAAGCAGTATACAGATACATCAGCTGATGACTGACGTCTACATGTTGCTCACCTCGCGCGACGGTGTCAGCCAGCTCCATGTTGCTGGTTGTGACATCCTCAGACAACAAGTCAAAGGCAGGCATGACATACATGATGCCCTCCTCCTCACAGCTCATTTGGAGCTCCATGCTCCTGAACGCACAACAGCATTGTTGCCACAATTGTCAGTTGCCGGCATAGAGCCCCACGCACTGTCATACCTGTGAAGCAGTGGAATATGGCCACAGAAGGACCACCTCGCACCTGTCTTGGTGCACCAGGGTGCTGTGTGCTGCATCTGAGGAGATCAAGAAGTCGGCATCTACACCTGCCACCAAAGGTGTGTCGACAGCAAGCATCGCCAGGTTGCGCAGCGCGTTCAGGGGCACCAGCGACGCCAGGAATGGTTCGTCTTGACTCACGTACTCATACACAAGCAGCAGGCGCAGGGCACAGGCTGCGTCCCAGGCCTCCATCCTGCAGGCAGTTCAGCAGGTGGATGTGGTAACAGAGCTGAGAGCGTGTCAATGTGCTGTTAGTATCAGGACATGGTAACATGGAGCTCGACTGGTGTTGGTCCTGTTGAAGGAACACAGAAAGCAAGTCAGGACTGGGCAGGAGGTGTTATGAGGAAAGGTGCAGCCTCAAGCAAGGGGGAAACAGCACTCCACCTGTCAAAGAACTCCTCTGCAGTGCGCCTGAATTCTGTCACAATGCCGTTGGCGCGATCATCCGTCTGGTACCACAGTCTGTCCAGCTGTGTGCCTTGCGGTGCTGGCACAGACACATACAGTGCCAGTGACAGTGGTCCTGGCCAACTGGCACATTGCGCCTCAACATTTGACAGCCGGCTCAGCGTCGCAAACGTGGTTATGGTCAGGCGTGCTTGCTGGGCACGATAGCACACATCGCTGGTACTGTCTGCTGCTGTGTTGTCAGGATATGTGGCAGTGCCAGCCTCGTACATCCCAGGCAGCTTGGTGGACCACAGCACATCCAACAGGTACAACCTGCATGAGAAAAGCAGACCCAGCATCACGCTCTGAATGTGTGCAGGCACCCTGTTTCCAGAAATGCACATGATGTATGAGGTCTCTTGATGCTTAACAATCCTGGCCATACTCTGTGCAGCACCTGCTTGCGCTACCAGCCCTCCATGATGCCATTGTTAAGACAGGAGTTGCTGGACCAGAGTTGAAGCACTGCAGAAGCAGTGGTGGGCGTTCATGGTGGCACATCCCTGCACACTGCAAAGGCGGGTCATTGGGCATCTGTTTAAGCACACATGCGAATTGGTTTGCAGGTTTCCATCAAGAGCTGTCTGTGACGTCAGTCCATATGCATGGACAGTAGTAGCCGCGTCTGTTCACGATGGTCAAAAAGTGTCCAGCTGCAGCAAGCACTGGCATTTCCACGCCAGCACAGTGAACATGGCACGGAAACACACCTGATAGTTGCCCTTGAAGCCAACAGATTTGCTGGTTCCGGCACTGCCTGCATGTCACAATAGATGGGTTAGTGGGGTGTATGGTGAAGCAGAACATGGTCTTTCAATGGATTAAAGCTCAGCAACAGCAACTGTGCGTTTCTCACAAGAGACGGTCAGTGGCGCTGCATGGTGGGTGTACTTTTGCTGGACAAGGTGCCTATTGCTGTTCTGTACCAAGTAATGGGTGTATCTAGTACGACGCATTTAGTAGGACGGATCGCAGGCTCGGGTGGCTGGGGCATGTAGACAGCATGCTGGACTACAGATGGGCCAAGCGGCAGCGTTTGCACGCAAGGTCCCACGGCACTCACGCCCAGTTGAAAAATTGCAACAGCATGCTGCATGATCTTGCATGCCTGGATCGTGCAGCATGGAGAAGGATGTTAGAGAGGTGAGGGGATTGAAGCACCTAGGTCAACACGGCACACTGTATTCTGTGTGCAATCAACAAGGGGGAGCCTCACTGTGGAGTTCAACCCACAGTGCCAGGTGCATGTGCGTGGTGATGACTGGAAGACCAGGCTTAGTGCCATGATGGTGCCTTTGTGCGTGGTGTGATGATACAGGATGATGGGAAACACCTGTCAGCAGGATTCTGGATGGCTCGTCTAGGCATGCAGATGCCACCCCTTCTTACCTGCACCATGCACATGACATGTAGTCATCACGAGCATGCATATCACAAGGCACCAAGGGTGCATACATGGCGCCATGCTCTGCAGGCAGGCCAGCCAGTTAGGCAGCTGGCTCTTTGTGGATCTTGTCAAACCCGAGGCATTACAACAGTGGCCCAGGTGCGCAATGGCGCTCAGGCTCACCTTCCACTGGAGCTCAGCTGCAGCGCTGGCAGCACCACACCTGTGCACACAACATGCAGCTGCATCCCGTCAGTGATGCTGAAGCAGGAGGGCACTGGACTATGACTGCATGCGTGCTGCCTCGGGAATATACACTCGTGAGCTGCCTACAGAGGGAGACGATGCTCATCATCGGCAGCAAGAGCATCGGGAAGCAGGCAGCTAAAAACCACCTGGACCAATGCCCATGAATGAATAACCTGACCAGCTGCAGGTTGTTGCAAGAATGATGCGCATGCCCATGGGCACTTACAATGTGCAGGAATAGCACAGATATGCAGCTTACAATGTGCAGGAGGCACAGGTATGCAGCATGCTTACCTTGAACGGTTGATAGTAAGCAATGCTGCAAGAAACTCATTGCGCTGGCCGGGGTCCCACACACGTCACAGCAGATTGAGTGCACTGCATCTGCTTGAGTATGCGAGGACCCCCATGCAGGCAGCTCTTGCGTTACACATGGAAGCTGCTCTGGCTGGGGTCCAGCACACCAGGCTTTAGCTCAAGGTGTTGGGATGCACTTATGAGAGACATGCCTGAGTCTCACCGAGGCTCGAGGCAAGTATGCAGATCTCAGATCGCTGCAGCTGCACTGCATCTGCCAACTGATTACCTGCTTGCCAGGCCCTAGCAATCGAGCGCAGCTAGGCACGCAGGGGTCTGCGTGCCCCACTCATCAGCAGGTCGGTTGCTGCTGCCCACGAATCTTGCCCCTTGCGCCTTGGGATTGAGCCTGATGCGGCCCTACACGTTCTACCCTGCCGCATTGGGCTCCTCCCCGCTCATAACTGCAGCTGGGTGAGCCATGGCTACTCCAGAACACATGGGCGGCTGCACCGGGGGCAGCAGTGCAGGGATGTTGTGGGATACGGAAGCCTGCCAGCACGGCATGGAGGCACTGGCAGCATGCAGGGTCACGGCCAGGTTCCCCAGGCTATCACCTGACACAGTTCATGCAGTCCCTGCGCACACACTCGCATGGCCCAACTCACTGACACGACCCATGGGGCCCAGCTGGAAGAGCTTGAATTTGAGCATCCACGGGCAGTGAAAGGGGCAGCTGGAGCATTGGGGATGAGCCATGCCACCTGCTAAAGGCCCTTTCCACATGCGTAAGCTGCCTACGGATCAGGTCTGTGCTCAACAGTCATACCCCAAGTTGCAGAACAGATGGCCTGGATGTACTCCTTGCTCTCCTTTGCTGAGCACCATCTGTGTGCCGCCAGGTGCTGAGGTGGCTCCAGCTGGGATCTCAGGCAGTGGTGGTGGTGTTGCTGGGTGCTGTGCTGCGGGCTGTGGTGCTGTTTGCAGTGGTGCATGGGAGTTGATCGTGGTGGAAGACGCGGCTGAATGGTGCCGCTTGTTCGATATGCATGTGGTCCAGAGGCAGCTGAAGGCAGTACCGGCTTGCTGCGAGTGGCGTGCTGGTGCAGGCCCTTGGAACGCAGCTTGACCACAGTGTCGTGCAGCTGCGTGATCGCCTGTAGCAACACGACAGTGCCAGGCATCATGCTTTGCATGAGGTCTTACCCTGCTGGGCGCTGTCTTCTTAACATATCACTTCACAAACAGATGCCAGCAAACTAACAACATGATGCCTGTTGTTGCTGCAAGAGCAGCCGGTGCAGCAGCAGGAAGAGCAGACGCGCCTATGCCAATCCATTTTCCGGTCTTTGGGACAGGGTAGAAGGGAAGCGCATACCAGCCATGCAGGTTGCATGGCTCGGTACATGGATGGAGCAAGATGTCATGCTCCCGCACCAGGAAAGCACGCTGATCTTCGATGCTCCTGCACGACAGCCAGTTTGCGGTGAGCAAGAGCTGCTGCTGTGTTGCATCTCCGCCGCAGTGACCTGTGCCGGAGGGGGCGTTCAACTGCCATCTGGCGCCACGCAGAAAGATCGTTCTGAGATGCGAATCCGGCCGTCGCTGTTAACGTCCGCATCTTTCAAGCTGCTCGCAAGGTGATGGGATTGAAAGCAGATGAGTAGGTTACATAATTCAGCTGCTGTCCTGCTCTACCATCTGCTCAAAATTAATTACGGAACGGTAGTATGGGAAGCTGGGATCGCCAGCCGTGCTCCCGCAGGTACTTCGGTGCGACATTTAAGAAAATTCAGAGAAGCAACGCGCCGGCCCGGGCCTTCAGGTGGGATGAGATGGTTTACAAGGGTGCAGATATGAAACCCAACACATGAATTGATTGTGTATATTGGATTTTGGACATGGACAGTGCAGATATAACAACCCACTCAGCAACTAACAGGTGCTCAGAAGTGCGACGTCACACAAGTGCTCTGTTTTCCCACCCGGAACATACTAATTGTGCAAACACTGGTGCACATCTTCCGGTATCTTCTAATGCTCCATCATGTCAATCTAGGGCGATCCGACGACAACCTGCCCAGGTGGTGTCGTTGTGTCCATGGCGCCTCCGGCTGCGCGCAGCACCTGCTTGCCCATCTTTGCCTTCTTGGCCATTCTCGCCCAAGCGTGCTGTGTTTTTGGTGCCCAACACGTCAGAGCTGGATGTCTGTTCATTGGCCTCCTGGCTTGTGAGTGCCCCTTTGGAGAAGAACTTTGTGTGCAGCTTGGACATGCTGGCCGGAGTGGCTGCAATGGCAGGGAACAAGCATGACAGTTGAAGGGCGAGACAGCATGTGGCTCCTAGGTCCTAGCGGTTCAGCGTGAGCACCAGCCATAGCGGTGCAGTGGATGCCGGGAGGCACCGCGTACACGATAAAGCAGCGCCACATGATGGAGTACACATGCTGATGCCTGCTTATTGACATGGCCATGCCTGCTTATTGACATGCCCTCCACCTTGCTGATGTTGGCTGCGCGGCCATAGTGCGTGCTCCAGCCACCATCATCAGGCCGAGGAAGGCCTGCAGGCAGGTGTGCGATGAGTGAGGTGTGGGAGGTAAGACGTCTCCTGCCTGATTCAACGCTGAGGCATTGTGGGAGGCACGCATCCATGCACAGCATTCGAGCACACAAGGGAAGTGCATGGTATGGACGCCATGTGTGGTTGAATGCATCGTTGTTCGCTCGCTAAGTCGCACGTTGATACCATGCTCATGGCTTCGCCTTCCTGAGCGTCTCTGCGGACCTACAGACAGAATGAGTGGCCATCAAAGTATGTGGAAGGGAAAGTGTTTGACCATTCAACCCCCACAGCACTGTGCATGAGGCATGCACCTGCAAAGTGCAGGGCTCCAGCAGGTATGGGCGCTGGGGCATGCCGCGTGCGACTGTCCTATTACAAGGGTGTGCCGGCCTTGTTGTCAACATGTGCAGCAGCAACGTCATAATTGTCAAATGCAATACAACACCAAAAGCAACTAAGCAAGCACGACACGCCGCTGTAACTGCACAGGCATGGTGCTCTGGAGCATTGAATTTAGGTGTGAATCCAATCACACACATGGTTTGAGGCTACGTATGAATTTAATGGCCATCCACCACCTACTCCTTCAAGGCGCTAGAGTAAGCTTCCATGTTTTCATACAGCCGCAGCAGATCATATGGAATATGAGATGTGTCCTCCCAGGGAAGGTTGAGATCAGCAACCAAGTGCAGCCTCCTGACCTGCTCCTGGCACGCACTCAGCCCACGATGGAACTCACCAGCATACCATGCACATGTGCATAACTCATCCAGCACCTGATACTTGCAAGTGTGCTGATCCACACCCAGCTCATGTGAAGGCATGGCCAGCTTCTCCGCAGCAGCAGCGCAGACACATAGCACTTGGAATAATCACCAAACACCGTGCGGTACCACCTGGCTAGTGCATACAGCGGCTCAGGTCGCGCAGGATGGACATCATGTGCGGCCTTGTACGCTTGCTCCACCATACCCGCTACAAACCCCTTGTATGCATCACTCGATGTATCAACCCCTGAGATTGGTACTGCACACGCATCAGCTGAATGTGCCCCAGATGTGGTGTTGCACTGCTCGTGTTTGGCCTTGAAATACAGATCCTGCAGCCTTGAGCTCGTGCGCAATTCATTCAGGTACAGTGACCGCATCTCATCAGCCACACCCAGCAAAGAAAGGAACACCAGCTGGAGCTCTGACCCTTTTGGATGAGGGTAGCGTCCCCGCCATATGTCCGCAGCGCGCTGGTAGTGTGCCAGGGCCTGATCATGATCCCCCGTCACCGACTGCACGTTTGCCATCTGGAAGTGGGCACCCGCATCATCAGGGTGCATGTGAAGCCATGCCTTCAGCACTCTGATGTCCTGGGCAAAGCCACCAACAAAGGCCGGCCTTGTTGCACGAGCTGATCCTGATGCATTCTGTGAAACGGGCTGGAAAGGCCAGCCCTTGCGCTTTGAGTACTGTGCCCAGCCGTACGGCAGCACAGCCAGCCCACCAAGATCTGCAGGCGGATGGTGTGCATCCGCACAGGTGTCTGATGTCTCTGCATGTCAGCGTGGATTGAGATGCTGCTGCACACAAGTGTTCCACATCATCAACACCACAGGCTGACCCTGTAAGCAGCTGTGTGAGAATCTGGTTACTATAGCAAGAGTTATATGCACGATGTGATGTGCATGCAGGACCCATCACGCATGTACAAAAGCGTCCAAGTGATATTGTTTGCCACGCAACAGCACTCTTGCTCCCGTACCTAGGCGTTCAAGGTACGGATCTTTTAGAGCCCAAGGCACGCGACCTCCAGACCACCAAGGCAATGTCTGGAGGCAAATCTGATACACATCCTGAATGACAGGTGTGTATGCCTGCTGGGCAATCATGTCAAGGACATGACGGTAGAACGGCAGGACTGCAGACGCGATGTCCTGAAATTGGTGCCGAACACGGTACTGAAAGAAATCATAAAATGCCAATGACTTCTTGTGTGGCCTGTGCAGGATGAAGGCGTGGGGGTGAACACCCAGCTTCTTGCCTGTGGACACCATGTGTGTGACCTGCTCGGCAACAAGCACATCACCAAATATATTGTCTGCGTATGTGGACCGCACCAGCAATATGTATGTACGTACCTTTGCAAGCTGGTGTGACTTATGTTGTGTGTAGCAGGCAACATATCTAGTCCAGTCACGTAAAGCGCACATGCCGTACGCATGCTGGCAGCAGCGAGTATGGTGTGGCAGGTCTGACCACGGTGCAGTGCAACAGTGGCAGATCAGATGCAGGATAAGAAGGCAGGCATGCTCTGGCTTGGTCGCACTAAATGAGTGGTGTCAGAGAGATACTATCCGCTGATCAAATGCTAGGAGCGGGTTGGTAGCACACCTGAGAGATCTTGTCCCATCCATAGCCACGGAAGCGAACGTCGTAGGGTGCATTTGAAAAGCGGTCCACGATGTACCAAGGTTCATACTCAACACTGTGGGGAACAACATAAGGCCAGCTGCTGGCATACCAGCGGGTGAAGTTGGTGGAGCTGTGTAGCTCCGTGGAGTAACGCGAGCCAAAGTAGATAGCAGATTTGGCTTTGACATGAGCATACAGTGCCTGCTTTGAGCCTGCACAGCGCACCAACCAATCACCAACAAGCTGACTGGACCAGGGTCCTGCAACTACAAACTCATCACATGGCAGCAAACCCAGCATCAAGAATGGTTCGCGTGGCATACAACCCAACGAGCATGATGAAAAACAATATTACGACCTTTGGTATTGTCAGCTACAGCACAGAGCCCTTTAAGTAAGTGATGTGCTGACGCAGAGCCATCCAGAGCAACGGGTCAATTGACTGACGTCTAGATGTTGCTCACCTCGCGCGATGGTGTCGGCCAGCTTCATGTTGCTGGTTGTAACATTTTCATTCAGCATATCAAAGGCAGGCATCACATACATGATGCCCTCCTCCTCGCAGCTCTTTTGAAGCTCGATACTCCTGAGTGCACAATGGCATTGGTGCCACAACTTTGCATACAGCCTGACGCGCTGTCATGCCCGTGATGCAGTGAAATATAGGACCACCTCGTACCTGTCTTGGTGCACCAGAGTGCTGTGTGCTGCTTCTGAGGAAATCAAGAAGTCGGCATCTACAGCTGCCACCAAAGGTGTGTCGACAGCAAGCATCGCCAGGTTGCGCAGCGCGTTCAGGGGCACCAGCGACGCCAGGAATGGTTCGTCTTGACTCACGTACTCATACACAAGCAGCAGGCGCAGGGCACAGGCTGCGTCCCAGGCCTCCATCCTGCAGGCAATTTGGCAGGCAGAGGTAAGAGCATGTCAATGCGCTGTTGAGTAGCAGTACATGGTAACAGCTCGACTGGTGTTGGTCCTGTTGAAGGAACACAAGAAGCGAGTCAGGAACGGGCAGGTTTTGTATGAGGAAAGGTGCAGCCTCAAGCAAGGGGGAAACCACCTGTCGAAGAACTCCACTGCAGTGCGTCTGAATTCTGTCACAATGCCATTGGCGCGATCATCTGTCTGGTACCACAGTCTGTCCAGCTGTGTGCCTTGTGGTGCTGGCACAGACACATACAGTGCCAGTGACAGTGGTCCTGGCCAGCTGGCACATTGCGCCTCAACATTTGACAGCCGGCTCAGCGTGGCAAACGTGGTTATGGTCAGGCGTGCTTGCTGGGCACGATAGCACACATCGCTGGTACTGTCTGCTGCTGTGTTGTCAGGATATGTGGCAGTGCCGGCCTCGTACATCCCAGGCAGCTTGGCGGACCACAGCACGTCCAGCAAGTACAACCTGCATGAGAAGTGGACGGCCAGCATCATGTGTGTGCTGAATGTGGCAGGATGCTGCAGCCCAAGATATGCATGGGCCCTGCGTCCAAAATGCACGTGTTGTACGAGGTGCTTCTTCATGTCCATCAGTCCAAGCCATACCCTGTCCAGCACCTGCTGATGGTACCAGCCTTCCATGATTCCATTGTCAAAACAGGAGTTGCTGGGCGGGAATTGAAGCATTGCAGAAGCAGGGATGGCCGGTCTTTATGGCAAGTTCCTGCAAGCTGTCAAGGTGGGGCGAGCATGTGGCGCAGATAAACGCACATAGGTAGCACGCTGATGGCTCTTGGTCCACTTGAAACAGGCCATGACTGCAGTCAACTTGCATGATCAGATTTAGGTGCTTCTACCAGAGGCAGGTTACGCTGCAGCAAACATGGGTGGTTCATTGCAGTGCTGGGACCATGGCCAGCAAAATAATACCTGGCAGCTTTCCGTCCAAGGAGTAGCAGTGCTGGTGCTCTGAATGCCTGCGAGCATAAATGTTGACCAGATACGTACACCGTCGTTGTTGAAAGCAGAGCAGCATTCTCACATGCGGGTATTGACGCATGGTGCTCTATCAACTAGAAACAGCAGGCCTTGATCCTTTCCAAAAAGTTTGGACAACAGAGGCAATGGTGGGAAAGAAGACCAGAAGATGAGAGCAAAGTGTAAGATGCGACCCCTGCCAATCTTTACCGTGCACACAGCATGCAGCAGCCAGCACCAGCACACATGCCACGCGGTACCAAGCAGGCATGTGTGGGTCCATGCTCTGCGGCCAGGCGAGCAAGTAGGCAAACCGGTCTTTCTGGGCATCATGAGTACCCCAAGGCATTACAACACAGTGTGTGCATGTGTGGTGTATGACAAACTGTACGCCTTAACTTTGTGCATGGATGCGCATGGATCAGTCGCCTCGTGCCGCTCGGGCTCACCTTCAGGCAAAACAAACTTGTAACGGTTGCAACACCCACCTGTGCATACAACATGCAAGTTCTGTCAGAAGTTGCTGAAGGAGGGAGCAACATATTGAGCCACAGCAACATGAGTGTGTATGCTGTCTTGGAAGTGGAGATTGCCCACAAGGGTGCACATGGTCAGGCTGTGTGGCACATACATCAGGCAACAGGCAGCTCAACAACAGCTTGATCACTGCCATGAATCATGTACTCAAATGAAGAATTGCGACAACGATTCACATGCACAAGAATTCTTTCAAATGGCAGATGTGCAGAATCGTGCACAGATACGCACTCACATCAGCAGGAAGTATTGGTGGTAAGCAGCACTGCAGAGAGCTGTGGTCGTTGATCAGGGCCCCAGCCACACATGTCACGTCAACTCGAGCGCACTGCACCTACATGAGCATGCAACGACCATTAGACAGGCACAGGCTTTGGCACTTGTATGGCACATGAAACCTGCTGAGGCTGGGGCCCTGCCTGCCAGGCTGCACCTCAAGGTATTGTGATGCACTGATACGAGGCGTGCCAGAGTCTCACCGAGGCTCGAGGCAAACATGCAGATCTCAAATGCAGCTGCAGCTGCGCTGCAGCTGCCGACTGTTTTTCTGCTTGTGCGTGCGCACATACGGTATGCATGTCCTTGCAGCCGAGCGCAACTGCTTGGCAGTAATCTGCGTGCTTTGCTTGAAACGAGGTACGTTTCTGAAATGAACCCCGCCTAGGGCACTGAGGCCAATGGCACACCACTAACTCCACCCTGCCCCATTGGAGGGTTGGACAGCAGCTGTGTATAAGACCCTCTGATCTTCCCGCACGATTCCATGCTGCATCTGTGCTCATCAGTCGTTCCCGCCATGCAGCATATGCACGCGAGCATGCAGCATGTATGTGCACATGCATGCATGTTACATTATGTGTGGCAAAGGAGACTCTGGTGATGGACACTTCCGTCTCTGCACTGCCACCGCATGGCCAGCCTGCACATGTAGCCTCTGGTGTGTTATGAACATATCTGCACTCTGCTTCATGTCGGTGTTGCAGCGGATCACTTGGTCAGCGAAAATACTATACTAGCGGCAGGGCCTTCAGGTCTCTGCGGGTTGTTCGCTCTTGCCATAGAGTTATGGCGATAAGGATAATACACAAGGAAAATGTTATGATGATGGCCTTTCACTCCATGCGGATCGGTAGGGACGCAATGATGATGACCCAATCACGTTGGGATCTTTTGGCTCTCTTTTTAGCCCTCGACCTCAAGAGGAAAGCTTGCAACTTTCATTGCCACCTTCTTCAGATACAAGCGCGAAATGGGCACAGTTGGCATGCTTGGGTGATCTCCTTTTCATGCAAGCAGGGTGAATGAAAACAAAGAGGCTTGTGCGATACGTCTCAGCAACTCCTCGCGCTTGTCGCCTTACGCGCTCCTCGCGCTTGTCGCCCCACAAGCTCAGCATAGCTCTTCCAAAATCAGTCACCCATCCATCCATGCTATCCGCTACGGCATTGCTGCAGGATCTCAGCAGCCTCTGCTCAGTGATGGGATGCATAGCCGTGCTGCGTGAACACTGGAAAATTTTCATGCAAGCATGCCTGGCTGTTGGCGTGGTGTACTGCTGGCCAGGGTATTCATGCATCTTGGCACATGGAAGCTGTTTGCATTGTCTACATACTGGCATGTGGTTTGCATCACTAGTTCACTACCTTTGCGACTGTCATGCCTCATGCGCAATGTGCAAGTGCACACGGCACCCAGCGCAAGGTGTCCGCAGCATGGATGTGTTGCATGTGCTGTGGCCATGGCTGCTGCTCGTATAATGTGTGGCCGGCCGTCCAGCTATCTTAATCCCACGCCCTCAGCAACAGCACGATAGCCTATGGGAAGGGCCATATGCACAGTGTGACTTGACATGATCTAAGATCAGCAACGCAAGCATCAACAACAGGCGCAGACATGCGACATTCGTTGAGCCAGCCCCAACCTGCTGCTGTACACGGACAGTCACGTCTGCAGCAACGAACACTTCATATGCGAGGCTGCTTTTGTACCGGCATGATGAATAGTATGATCCACTGCATTCTACATCGGCATGCAACCTGTCACTGCCAATCTTGACGGACATCAATATCAGGCAGCAGCACATACACAGCAGCGGTCACTGTCACAACGGCCATCACCCAGGGCGCAGCTGGCCAGCGGCAACAGCGTACAGGTTATGGATCAGTTCAGCTACCTTGGCAGCACGGTGCAGCATAACGGCGACCAAGAGAAGGAGCTGCAGCGGTGCATGTGCAGGGCTGGGCATGCATTGCGACAGCGCGCCCAGTCCTGCGCGCGCACAGTGAACGAAGCTACAGCTGTACCGCACATTTGTCGTGCCCAAGCTGCTGTATGGTGGGCCCGACTCGTGGGCCCTGGTGGAGCGGCAGCTGCAGTCGCTTTCACACGTGCTTGCGCTCCATCACGGGCACTCGCCGCGGCCCTGATGGCATCTCCAATGCGAATCTTTTTGAGTTCGCGAGGTCCAAGCCTTTGAGACAGCAGCTTGTCGACAGTTGCCGTGCATGCATTTCAGGTCATGTGGCACGCAGACACGACGGCCGGCTGGTAAAGCAGATGATGTTTGCCACAGGGATTCAGGGTCTGGCTCGGCTTGTAGGTAGGCCGCACACAGTGTGGTGTGATGGGCTTAGGCACACCCTGGTGCAATTAGGGATGCAGGGTACATGGTACCAGCTGGCTCAGGACAGGGATGGGTGGCGGGTGTGTGGACAAGCTGCTTGATCTTGACGCGTCCATTGCTGCTTTCTATGCCCTACACTCTGGAGGTGGTGTGCATTGCACAGGCGCAGCTGGTTTGGCACATCACCCATCCCCTGGGCTCCCGGGCCTGACGCTTGTCCCGCCCGCCCCGCATACGCTCTGCTTGCCACCGTATGGCCCGGGTGCCCTGTGGCATCAGCATGTTGCTGCTGACCACGGGTGGTGTGTCGCTTAGCTGTTGCCCTCTGCAGTGCGTGCTTTTGACAAGGTGCTAGGTGCTGTAGTGGGACGGCTCCCAGTATTCACGGCTAGTTGTCTGGGCATCTAGGTGTTTGGCTAATGACTGTCAGGCTTCGGCATGCAAAAACATCTGTGAAACGCCGTGTATTAATTATTATAATTAGCAACATTGTGGGGTCACAGCTGGGCATTACAGTATGTGTGTCAACCAGCGCGGAGCGCGCTGCACACGGCAGTGAACTCGTGTATCCATCCAGTGGCATAGCCAAGAAAGGCGCACTGGATCAATACAACAAAAAAGGGTCATACGTGGATCAACAGCGGAAAATGTGGTATGTACGTGAGGCATGATCAGGGCCGCCCCCTTGCAGGTAATATGTTGCAAGACAACGAGGCTAGCCTTATCCGATGAAGATGGTCAACCGATGCCCATCAACTACACTAGACACAGCCCATAAACATGTCCAGGGCTCAATAACCTTGCTGAGGTGAGGTCCCAGCTTCCCATCATCCCAAAGGCGCAAAGGATCAAAACGACAACAGCCAGATATGTGTTGATTGTATGCAACTGCACCCAGCTACTCCAGCCCTCGGCTAGCTGCCCGCCCCACACATCACCACATGGACGACATGGTCCATCCATGCAAGTGCCCAGGGCTGACCACAGACAGCAGGTTAAGGTCCCTCATCCAAGGCCTCCAGGCTTCACTGGGACAGCAGTTGGCAGCTGGACACATCTGATTGTACACATGTTGTAGTGAGTCCACCTGCAGCAAACACTAGCAGAAGTGATCAGACACCATGGCAGCACACAAGGGAATCCACATGCAGCACATACCATTAAGCGCCAAAATCACCTGACACTAAGGTACATCATACCCCAGCTCGGTCTGCTGCTATTCTCTACTCCAACAAAGAGGCAGAGGGCTTCCACTCACTTGGGAGCACAGTGTTAATCTGTCTATTCTGTCTCCTCGGCACTAGCATTTGCGTAGACCTTAGGAGGCTCCTCAGGCTCGTCGACAGGACACTGTATGTGCAAAGCAAAAGGGGAAGAGTTCAAAGTGGTGAGCTGAGGTGCTGTTCAAGTTTGGACGCAGCAGGATGCATCAGCCTAACAAAGCAGTGAGCATGAGCGGCGGGTGCAGGCACATGTCTAGCTACAGCAACCCAGCACTTGCCTTGCCATCATCCACAGGCTTGGTCGGGCACGAGGAGCAGAAGGCGTGCGCGATCAGAGGGAAGCGTGATGTGCAGCGGTAGCCGCTATCCTCGCGACCAAACGCCCAGCAGCAGCGGTAGGTGTCGGTCTTGCCAGGTGCCAGGCCGGAATACACCAGGATGGGAATTTTCTTGCTGTTGCCGTTTGCTTGGATGGAGCAGGAGCCGCCAGACACATACCTGCAGGTAGGTGAGGATGCACCCACATGTTCACATCATTACGCACAGAAGCACCCCGTAAGCCTAATCAGGAGCAGCAATACATGGAGGTGAAGACCATGGCGCATGCACACGTTGTGCAATTACAGCCACAGCACACGTTGTGCAATTACAGGCACATGAGCATCGCTGCTGCTGGCAGCCCCAAAGCGGCTTGCTTTTAAACTTACTTGAACGCGGAGTTCTTGCACTTGACCTCCATGCACCTGAACTGCTGCTTGCGGCTAGATTTGGGGCTCTTCTCACCATAGCCATAGCTGTAGCGGACCTCACGGCCTGGGGGGCAAGGTGTATCAACAGCATAAGTAGGTATCGGCTGCTGACAATCCTCTTCCAAAATCAGAACCAAACGTATTCCTGCCGCTCAACCTAGGAACAAAATGGTCTACGAGCGCAAAACAGCTCTTAGAGCAAACACGTTGTTACACAATTCTTACTTACCAGGGCAGCACTTGTCGGCAGGGCAAGTGCCAGGTGCACCTGTGTGCAGTGGTAGGATTGTTGACAGCACGCTGGTGGTAGCAAGAAACCAAACCAGTGTACATCCAGGTGCAAACATGCTTCAAAAACACGTGCCATGTGCACGAATAATGCTCCAAAACAGCAGGGAGTACGGGCATGAGGCATGTACACATGATTCAACCTCCTGATCATGTGTTACCTACCTGTGTCACCCTTGGGGCCTGTGTTGCCCTTGGGCCCTGTGGGACCCTGGGGCCCAGCATCTCCCTTGGGACCAGCGGGACCTGTGGGACCAACAGCGCCCGTATCACCACGTGGACCCTGAGGCCCAGTCTCCCCAGGTGCGCCAGTGTCCCCCTTGGGGCCCTGGGGCCCAGTCTCTCCACGGGGGCCCTGAGGGCCTGTCTCACCGTTAGAACCAGCAGGGCCAGTGGGACCGACAGGGCCTGTTGGAACAAATCAACAGAGTGTTGAGCATCAGCTCGTAGACACAGTCTTCTGCTGCACCTGCAGCATTGTGCATGCTACCTCCGCAAATACAGCCGTCTGCATTTTGGTAGGTGAGTGTGGATTCCTGATGCTTCAGCACACACGTGCCACAGCCATACACCTACCAGCTGGGCCAGTGGGACCCTGAGGCCCAGTCTCCCCAGGTGCTCCAGTGTCGCCCTTGGGGCCCTGAGGTCCTGTTGCACCAGCGGGGCCCTGAGGGCCTGTTTCACCAGTAGGGCCGGCAGGGCCAGTGGGACCGACAGGGCCTGTTGAAGCAAGAAACAGTGTTGGAGAGTGTCAGTTCAAACAATAATAAACAGACGTTGACGTGCATTTCACCTGCAGCACAGGCTTGCTGCTTTCGTGACTGCAGCCACGCAAACGTGGGAAAATACTTGGATGCTTGATGCTCAAGTACACATGTGCCGCACCAGAAATCATGCACCTACCAGTTGGGCCAGCAGGACCCTGAGGCCCAGTCTCTCCAGGTGCTCCAGTGTCGCCCTTGGGGCCCTGGGGTCCTGTTGCACCAGCTGGGCCCTGAGGGCCTGTCTCACCAGTGGGGCCGGCAGGGCCAATGGGACCGGCGGGACCTGGAAATGCACGCCAAGACCAGATAAGTGTGCACCAACTGGTCGTTGTTGCTGCTGGCGAGTGCACAATGCAAAAGCCTCCACCCTGTCACAGGGAGTGCGCAATTCCTTTCAGTATTCCTTTCAGTATTTCCTTATAGTACAGAATGTACTTCAACACATTAGTATCGAATGTGGTGTGTCTTCCACCTACCCGTCTCGCCCTGGGGACCCTGAGGCCCATTCTCTCCAGTTGCACCAGTGTCGCCCTTGGGGCCCTGGGGCCCAGTTGGACCAGCTGGGCCCTGAGGGCCTGTCTCGCCAGTAGGGCCAGTTGGGCCTTCAGGGCCCTGGGGACCTTTGAAATGTGCAAACGCAGCAACGCAAATGGCAGTCACCAAATGATTGCCAAATGCACACGCGCGTCTTCTGCATCGGAGGCTGGACACCAGATAAGAACTCTGATGGCCTAAAATCAAAGCCGCAACCTAGTCCTCGGTGTTGGAGCGCACAAACACACATTATTCTACAACACCTGTTGTGCACCTACCTGTCTCGCCCTGGGGACCCTGAGGCCCAGTCTCCCCAGGTGCACCAGTGTCCCCCTTGGGGCCCTGAGGACCAGTTGGACCAGCTGGGCCCTGAGGGCCTGGTTCGCCGGTGGGGCCAGCAGGGCCAGTGGGGCCCTGGGGACCAATGGGGCCCTGAGGGCCCTGAGGACCTACATCACCAACTGCACCAGCATCGCCCTTTGGTCCCTGAGGACCGGTTTCACCTTGTGGACCCTGAGGACCTGTATCTCCCTTGGGACCAGCAGGACCAGTGGGCCCCTGGGGACCTGCTCAAGAGGCAACAGCAACGCAAACGTCAGACACAGTGATCACACTCATGGTTGTGCACGTGCCTGCTAAATGTTTTGGAATACGCATGCTGCACTTTGAGCCTTTAGTGACATAACACTGGGTCAACCTCCTGAAGATGTCATATACTTGATGCAAAGTCATACAAGCATAAATGCAACGATGCAACTGGTTGCACCTACCAGTTGGGCCAGCGGGACCCTGAGGCCCAGTCTCTCCAGGTGCACCAGTGTCCCCCTTGGGGCCCTGGGGTCCTGTTGCACCAACGGGGCCCTGAGGGCCTGTCTCACCAGTAGGGCCAGCAGGGCCAGTGGGACCGACAGGGCCTGGTGAAACAAGCAGCGTGACAAGCATCAGCTCCGAACGTCCTACACTCGAACTTGCGTTGCACCTGCAGTATGTGTATGTCCCCTTGACGACTACAACCACGTGCAGGGAGTATGGATTCTTGATGCTTCAGCACACAGGTGCCGCAGCCATGCACCTACCAGTTGGGCCAGCAGGACCCTGAGGCCCAGTCTCTCCAGGTGCACCAGTGTCCCCCTTGGGGCCCTGAGGTCCTGTTGCACCAGCTGGGCCCTGAGGGCCTGTCTCACCAGTAGGGCCGGCAGGGCCAATGGGACCGGCGGGGCCTGTTGGAGCAAGAGACAGGACAACCAAGCGTTACTGTCAACTACGTGGTTGCACACCCTGCACTTCAACACATGCTCGCTGGATTTTATGCTGATGCTGAACCACGTATCAGAGATATGCTCTACCCCGCAGTCATGCACCTACCAGTTGGGCCAGCAGGACCCTGAGGCCCAGTCTCTCCAGGTGCTCCAGTGTCGCCCTTGGGGCCCTGGGGTCCTGTTGCACCAGCGGGGCCCTGAGGGCCTGTTTCACCAGCAGGGCCAGTGGGGCCAGCGGGGCCTGCAATCCCTGTGTCACCCTTGGGGCCCTGTGGACCAGTGGGACCAGCAGGGCCAGTGGGACCGGCGGGTCCTTGAGCACCTGCGTACAGGTGCAACAGGTAACAAGTGTTACACACTGAACACAAGGGAGACCTGAGAGAGTTTGCAAGAAGCTGTGGCAGACCACCATAAGAGCACATGCCATGAAGAAGCTCAGCAGCCAGTAGCCGCCATGACGGCCAGCACCAAACACAAACACTTTTGTTGGAAGAGCTTGCGCATGCTGCCCGCACCGGTGTCACCCTTGGGCCCAGCAGGACCAGAGTTTCCTTTGCTGCCTGTGTCACCCTTGGGGCCAGTAGGGCCTACAGGAAGAAAAGAGCATGGGCAGTTCATCAGCGCAAGAACGCAACCATGCTCTGATGTATGCTACCAAGACCACTATCGAATGCTCATGGCACGAAGCCAGGAGAACATACCAGTGGGGCCCTTGGGGCCAGTGGGGCCAGTTGGGCCAGCGGGACCAGTGGCACCAGGGCAGCCTGTGGATACCAAAGTGAGAAGGATGCTGCACATCAGCTTTGAATTTCAACTCGGGGACAGAGGAGAAGGATGCCACATGTCCAGTAATGATAATAATATCACCACGGTGTCACATGTCAAGTGACCATGCGCAATCCAACCACAAGCAGGCAGGCAAAACACAGGGCACGGCAACATCGCGAATGCACTCACCCTTGCAGGTTTTCTTCTTGCAGCAGTTGAAGTCGCACCTATGAGACGTGTTCAGAAGAGCAACCGCATCCATCCGTGCATTACAGCAGCTGCTTGGCCAATTCAGGCTAGTGCCCAATGCACTTCATGCACTCACACAATCACATGGCACTGCCTCGCTCGTTTGCAAGAAAGGCTAGGCAATCACAGTCCACCCACTTCTTCTTGCCCTTGTATGTGAACTCGCAGTCAGGGTGATCCTTCCTGCAGTCGTTCTCTGTCGTCTGCTTCTTACAGCACTGAACGGGTAACAAGAATGACAACGAGCACAGGGCACATACAGGTTTTCAGGTGCGCACACTTGCTGTCGGTTGCACCCTGCACAGACCAGGTGTAGTTGGAATCCAGATACGGACGTACAGGCAAGCAAGCATCTGCTGTCACTACAACAATGCTGCTGTACGCAAGCACCACGGCCATCACACTGAGGCAAACAAAGGAGCTATTTGCTTCACTAACCTCAACATCACACTTCTTGGCCTTGGTCTCGCACTCGGGGAAAAAGTCGCGGCAGTCGTTATCATCTTTCTCCATGTAGTTGTACTGCAGCAGATTCCTCAGTGAGGCAGATGTCTCATCATCTGTATGTGCACCACAGGCAAAACAGGCTGAAGGTTTTTGGGTACAGGCTGAGGGCTCTAGCAATTTGAGGTCAGGTTCTGATCATTTCTTACACGCACAATGATGCCATTGTTGTGACAGCAATGTGCAGGGAAACTGGTGCTAAGCAGCTGTTCCCAAAGATCTTTGTTAGGTGGCATGCAGGTTGTCAAGGCGTGGCACCATGCCACCCACCAGACTGGTCACCGCCAAACATCTTGGACAAGAGGCCCCGGCCGGAAACTTTGATGGCTGCACCTGCATGCACCGCACACACACAAATATACACACATCCCAGGGGTAAGCCATGGGCCCGTCAAATTGGATGTGACAGGTGGCGGCACTTGATTGTCATGCAAGCAGCAGGATCCAACGCACCTTCGTCAGCGTGCACATGGCATGCTGCCAAGATGAGCATGCATGCTGCAAGGCACCACGCTACACGAGGCGCCATTGCCTGCAGATAGCGGGCATGCAGCAACAAGGTTGATGACAGCTGGCAGCCGCAGGTTGTCCAAGGTTCAAGCGGTAAGGCTCAAACAGTGGAAGAAGGGACACCGAGACCTTGCAAACAAGGAGCTGATCCATGCTTATGCCCGGACTTGACATAACCGCAGAGGTGCGCATTGAAAGTGCAGTCGTCGCGCCTCGGCCAACGAGGGAGTTGAATACTGTGAGCCCGACAGGCATGACGGCCCGCCCCAGAATACGCACAGCATCACAACGCACTTACAGACGAAGGGGAAGGTGCCGCTCGCACTGCCCACTGCACCGATATGGCAGAGACCTGCTGCTGGATGTGTGCAGGCAAGATGATAAGCACAGTAAGTAGACCGCTCAGCAGCCCAGTGTCACTGGTTTGATGGCAGCGTGCGTGGGAAGGGGTGTGGAAGCACTTGACAGGCTGTGATCCTAAGCCCTCCTTTGAGCTGTTCTTCCCCCATGAAGGCTTGATGACGATTCACTAGATTGTTGCTGAGATTCCGAGGCGAGCCGCGGACTGCAGACATGACCCCGAGAACAAACGCACCTTGAGGTGACCGGCGGGTGCTGCCGGGTTGCGATAGACGAACAGGATTCAGCACCGACACAATGCCGCTGGCGAGTGGAGCACCATTAAATCCACAGCCAGCGGACGTGTGATAAGGTATGATGAGGCGGATGTCTCGCCTCGGGGTGATGCTGTATCGAGACTTCACGAGGCCTGATATGCAAGTATGTGCTGTGGCACTTCAGCCTGCTGCCCTGTATGTCCATCCATTCACAGTTTCAGTTTGTTTTCACCATTGCCGCGTGTCAGTCACCACGCACTCCGATGCAGCAATGATCGGATGAAGGTTCAGGGCCATGCATGAATGCAACCGATCATATTCCTGCAAGGCACACAGCAGCACAACAGCGAGCACGTGCAGTGGGGAGCCCCCACCTCCACTGATGCTAGCTAGCTTCACGCAGGGTCACTTTGGTTGCAACTGGCCTCCATCCCGAGGCATGAAAGGGTTTGTTCAGGTAGCAGCTACCTGGGCCCAACCCAACCCTTATGCCCCCGCAACACGCTGGTTCATCAAGCAGTCATCGATCACCGCGCGAGGGGCACCCTCCATGCCGCCAGTTACGGCTGCTTGCAATCATGATGGACCGTTCAGCTCCAAGCAGGGAACCAGACGGTCAGGAGTGGGGGCTTTGAGGTGAGGTTGAAGTGGTGCAGTTCCGTGACCAGGGGCCCAAGACCATGTCTGAGTATACAGAATGTTGCATAATGCTACGATCTTGAACTGCACTAGCTTGCGCACCTTGAAGCTCGGCCACGCAGTAGCTTCAGTGATTATGAGTTTGAAAACTCAAGGCTACTGTACAGCGGTCGAGCCGCACTGCGGCAGACCCCTTGCACGTGGCTGGCGTCCAGCCTGCATGTTTTGCTGGGTTCAACCTGCAGCCATGCCCGAAAACAAGAGGTGGGACATGCGCGCGCGCTTCCTGCCACTGTGCATTATGCGCTGCACCTCAAACTGGCACTGCACCTGGAGTTGATCTGGTCGGAGCAGACGTGCACGGCATCGCCTTTTGGGCTGCTGATTGCATGCATGCACTCTGGAACATGAGCATGCGTACTTCCGACCGGGCCTCCGCTTCGAACTTGACATGAGCTTCAAGGGGCTCCTGATACATGTCTAATCCACTTTGTGTGTTCCATCAGCTGTAATAACAACTGCTTTGTCAGGCTGTCCAAGTTTCATGGCAGGCAGCATCATGTCTTCATGTTCAAGTACTGATCAGAAACAGCTATGATAGACGGTCGCGTCAGTGATCATTTCACAAACACACCGCTCTAGGGTTGCGCTAGGGTTCACTCGGCCACTAGGGTTCATATGGTTCCTTTCGCAGTTGAGCACTCGTGGAGCAGCTTTAACACCTTAACATCTAAGTGCCCAGTTAAATCTTGAAGACTGTCGTTTGCTTTGGATCGCTTTTACCAAGAACATATTTGCAGTGATGGAACGGCCATGAGCCTGAAGACATCATTCATCTGCCTCCAGGTCTGGGTTTTTGTGCTGGGGCTGGCCTCGACATCAGCAGCACAGAGCGGGCAACTTGATACTCAGTACTTCACTGCCACCGGCAGCGGCGTGACGAGGTCGGTGCAATCAAACAAGAAGAATCCCTTGGAAGACATCCATGTGAAGAAGACGAAAATCAGGCTCCAGCCTTCCATCGTCCTATCCGTTAACAGCACACAAGTACGCTTTAATGGCGACTGGGTGCGCGTGGCGTGGAGCGGAGCGCAGGATCCAGGGGTGAGTTGTGATGCATCCATGGTGTGACAGCTGCATGGTGCATGGTATGCTGGTTGTTGAATGGTGTGCTCATGAGTGCCACACACATGAGCATATTCACACCCACACACATTGGAATTGTTGCAGTATGACGATTGGATAGCACTCTATCCCACAGCAGACACCGACTTTGCATCAGTCGCACCTGTCAAGTTCAGATATGCAGATGCAGCCCTGACGCACATGACGCAGGGTGCTGGAGAGCTCAGGTGGGTGCTCAGGCTATAGGCTTAGAAGCCAGTGGTTATGCCTTGCTGGACGTTCAGCGATGCAGATCCATCCTTCATCCTGTATGTGTGTGTCCAGCTACACGCCGTATTGTTGCTGCACAAGCAGCAACGGTGTGTGCGAGCTCTGCGCGCGTGCATGACTGGATACGGCGGTGCCTGCTCCTGGCTGCTCCGCAGCTTCCGTGTCACTAACTACCGGACGGACATGAGGTTCGCATTCATGCGTGGCCCGCTGACTGCTCCTGCTGTGGCCGCCATCAGCGACGTCATCCACATCGCAGCACCCAACCAGGCACTACAGGGGCACCTGGCCTTGACTGGCAAACCAGGGTGCGGCCTCTGAGACGCTGCCACCGTGCTTGTACTGACCGTGATGTGCTGGGAGGCTGTACTGCTGGTGCTGCATCAGGCTGATACATGTACTCACTGGTGATGGTGCCTGCAGGGCACTACACACGTGTGTATGCCTATTTTCGTGCCTTGCCTTTAGTTTGTTTTCTTGCCACCTGATGACCTCCCATGGCACAGGGAAATGGTGGTGCAATGGAACAGCAAGAGTGCCGGCCAGCCAACTGTGCGCTGGGGGCGCGCCCCTGGGAAGTATACTGCCACTGTGGCCGCCACAACTCACACGTACAGCCGGACAGACATGTGTGGCGGCATGGCAGCAGGGGTGAGAAAAGTTGACATGCCTGGGTTTGCTTGTGAGGTTACAGCATCGGCATGTTGAAGCAGATGTCCTCGCAGCGTTTGAGCTGCTTGTCTTGATGGCGTGAGTCAGCAGGCAGTCATTGCCTGGGGTTACTGCTCGGTTTAGTGGATGGCAAGGCTGGTGTGGATTGCTTGTGCTGACAGCTGAAGATGGCAGCATGTGGTGTTGGTGCACACAGGCGGGCTGGATTGACCAAGGGCTGCAGCATGTGGCACGCATCATCGGCCTCACACCCGGCGAGCGCATCTTCTACGTGTATGGCGACCCGGTATGTTGCAGACATGCTTGCTATTCACTGACGGCACCCGGCACCCACGTGTAGGCACTGACATCCTGGCTGTCATGTGCTGCACTTTGCCTTCCTTGCAGCACACACGTGTCTGCCTTCCATCATGCTCCGACGTTGTTACATGGCTGTGCACGATGCACATGGCAGAACTGGGGCTGGTCTGAGGAGCGGTCTTTTGTCACGGCGCCCCTGCCAGGCACTGGCACATCTGCTCCGTTGCTCACAACCCCAGACTCCGTTGCTCAGCTGGAGGCAGAGGGCCCACGCCTTGCAGCTGCACGCGCAGCCCTGGCTGCAGCTGCAACGCGCGGCAAGCACAATGCAGCTCGGCTGTCAGCAGAGGCTACTGCTGAGGGGATACAGGCACAACGTGAGGACAGCCTGCGTGTGGGCAAGGGTATTACACGCAGCACACACGGGCACAAGCATGACAGGTCCCGTGCTGCCATGGAGCATGCGACCAGCACCACCACCATTGCCATGGTTGACAGCAGTGCAGCCTGGGACAATGGTGGCCATGACAGCCACCGCGGGGGTAGTGTGGTGCGCGTGCTGCTGACAGCAGACATTGGGCAGGCGGAGGACGATGGGGCAGACGACATCACAGAGTCCATGGTGGCATCACTCAACACCAGCCGCCGGCTGGCAGCTGAGGCCAAAGATTTCACCCTCTTGCTCACGCCAGGTAAGCAGCAGGCTGCTGCTTTGGTTTCTCACTCTGTTGGGCCCTCCAGAGGTTCACAAAGGGATTGATGGAGCTCTGGGGAGAAACTCCGAACTGCTGGGCATCATGTCTGGTCCACTGAATGCTCGGTTCTTGGCCTGGTCCTGGTCTGCTCCACTTGGTTCCGCCCACTTCAGAGCACACACTTTGTCCGCAGGTGACCTGGCCTACTCACGTGGCTATACCTGCACATGGGACGTGTTCTTCAACCAGTGGGAGCCTGTGGCAGCACGGTTGCCATGGATGGTAAGCATCTGAGTGCACGTGGCTGCTGTACCTGTTTTTCTTGCCTTCATCAGTGCCTGCAGCCGGTGCAGTACACAAATGTGGCAGGCGCTGGCTTTGATGTGGGTTGTGCATGCTTCGCCTGCACTGCACTGCACAAGCACGGGGCGAATGGGATATTCTGATGCTTGGACACTTGTGTCGGTGTTTGTGTGCAGGTTACACCAGGGAACCAGGAGAGGGACTGGCCTAACACAGGGGACAGGTGTGTCTTGAGCACACTGTGGCCAGCTGACAGCAAGCAAGATGTTATCATGGAGAGCACCTGCATGCATGCTCAACCTGACTAATGCTCGGCACCCTGAACAAAAGAGACTGCTCGCCTGATCGGTTACAAGCAGGTTTAATGCCACACCGGACAGTGGGGGCGAGTGCGGTGTGGTGTATGAGCAGCGGTATGCAATGCCGCAGCCAGGTTGGTGTTGTGGCATTATGCGCAGCTGCTTTGTTGGCAATTGTATGGCGCGCTGTGGCTGCAATCGAATAGGCCAACAGCAGTAGCCACCACAGCACAGGTTGTGGCAACCGTAGGTGAAGACTGCACACGACGGCTGCTCGTGATGGGTGCACGCAGGACGCGACAAGCAGTGGTACTCATTCGACTATGGATACGTCCACTTCCTCATGTACTCCACTGGTACGCACAGCTCACTCCACGCTGGTCTGCTCAGCGTCATACATAAGCACTGCCATCCGCTACCACTGAGTTGCAGCTTGGCAAAACTGACACTATGGCGCTGTAATCCCGCTTGCAGAGCACCTGACTTCACCTGGCTCACCACAACATGAGTTCATCGCTCATGACCTAGCATCAGTGAACAGGTGTGTGCCTAGACTGCCTACCGTGGCCGCATGTGAATACGCTTTGCACTCAGGAGTCGCCACCTGATTCTGTGACTCTGGTCGCAATGCCCTGCATACCAGCTTGGAGCTTTTATGAGGCTCATGCAATGCTAGTATGCTATAGGCGAGTTGATTGGTTGAACCTTTCTTTCGTTGCGCCACGCACAGGTCTGTGACGCCATGGGTGGTTGTTTGTGGCCACCGGCCCCTGTACGTGTCGTCCACCCACAACATGCCACCCGATGGCGATCAGGTGCGACGCAACTGCAAGGGGCAAGTGCCACACCTGGGGTGGAGGGTGACAGTAGTTTTGCAACTGTTGGGCGCCTGAGCATATGGTCTCAACCTGCTGGTTGTAAGGGTGCGTGGGGCGCACACAGCTGGTGTCATTGGTGGCACAGAACCAGCTGGCAGCTATGTAACTGCACAATTGTTCTCATTCATATGTTCCCTCCCTCACACAGGATGTGGCTGCCAGCTTGAGGTCGGACCTGGAGCAGCTGTTTGTGGAGCACAAGGTGCGGCCCAACCCACTGTTTCACTATGTCTGTGTGCCATGAAGCAGCACAGATCAATGGTAACATTTCTGCTGGGATGTCACGACGGGGTATGTTTCAGCCAGAACACCACGCAAGCTACTGTATCCTTCAGCCTTGATCTGCTGCCATCAGCTGCCCCTCCCCGCTGGCACAGGTTGACGTCACGTTCCACGGCCACCACCATGCATACCAGCGTTCGTGCCCCATGATCAATGGCACATGTGTGGGCTGGGATGAAGCAGGTCGCGCACGCGGGCCTGTGTACCTGATCATCGGTAATGGAGGTGTGTGCTCGGCATCCTTCGGCATTCGCTGCGTAAACCCCTGCAACAGTTCACGTCCTTTAACGCTTTAGTCCTCAGGTGGCATGCTCAGACCTGTTCTTGCCCTTCCTTGCACACTGCTGGGTCCATTGCCAAACGCAATCATTCGGTCTGCTGCCACAGGGGCTGGCCTCACCCTGGAGTTCCAAGCTCCACCGCCCCCTTGGCTGGAGGCGGCCGCTGTGTGGTGGGGCTACATGCGCATGGAGGCATCAGCTGATGTGATGGCGCTGGAGCTCGTGAGCGACTTGGACGGTGCGCGACCTTTGGAACCAAGTTGGAAGAAAGTTGGTTGGACGGCGTGACCTGCATGAAGGGTTGGCAAGCTATGGGCTGAGCTAATTGCAATTTGACGTGTGTGGGTTGGGCTGCATGCCTTCAGCACATGAGGACATGTCACAGCTCAGCCTACAGGGGGCTGCTGTAGGGTCAGCACCACGTTGAGCGCCACCTGCGCGCACTGAACCGATATCCTGCTGAAAAGATTGCATGTCTCTGGGTGTGCAGGTTCTCGCATTGATGCCCTGGTGCTGCGCAAGTGAAGGCCGCCGGTGTGGGAAGCGGATGGACGACATGCCATTCGTGCATGGCTGCATGCCAGCTGTTGCAAGGAGCGTACATTGTGAGGGTTAGTGTGAGGGCACTCACACAGTTGTGCGCCGGAAATAAGTATGTCCCAAGTTGGTCTGCTGCTAGGAACAGGTTGATGTGTTGATCATCACGTGTGTAGTGATGCAAGGTGTCTGTGCAGGTGGTGGTGGTGGTGGTGGTGGTGTCTACATTGCTGCAAGATGTGGCCGTGGAGTGTGATGCAGTACATCTGTGGTTGACTTCAATGTCTTGCTTGATGTTTTGGGTCCCAAAACATGTACTGTTCACGGCACTCATGCGACTGCATGTGATGCACCATGTGCAACTGAAAGATTTACCTCCGCTCCCTCTGCATGTGTCCCCTCTGCATGTGTCATTGTTGTGCATCACGCGGACCATGAGAAACTGGAAGATGACTGAGTAGTTGTACACCATGAACAAGAATTGGCAACCGCAACGGCTGGCTCTGGCAAGAACCCCAATGTACAGGAACAGAAGGATCGTACTCCATTTCACACTGACATTTCGCCACATCCAGCACAGTACGCACTTGTTGTGGCAAATCGTATCTTCGTTAACAATGACTCCGGTCTTCTCTCAAAGCGTGAGATCCGATTGGTCACTGTCGTGAAAACATTGCCTTGCCTTTCACCTTTCCCTTGACCTTGGAATGCCGTGGAATACGCCACAGTGCGCTACAAATATATAACGTCCCTGTGATTCGCTTCAACAATCTGTGCCCCCGGGATCCGGGGAGTCCAGGGGATAGGTGGCCCCGGTGAATGTACGTTGTTGATTAGTGCTAAGGACGGTGAGTTGAATGAGTCGGCTGTTGAATCTGCCTTCGGCGCACTGCAGGAACTGAATGGTTGCTGCCTCGCTCATTCCGATCACTGTTGTACTAATTTGCTACAAGTAGAGCTGCAACGCAAAGAGCGCCATAAGATAAGATGTGATGTTTCATGGCTCGTGCTGGCTCATGTGCTGCGCACCAGCTGGCTGGCTACGTTTCCGAGGCACGACAGTCCACACAGCGCCAGCGCATGGCAGAGCCAGAGACAGTGCACATCATGAACATGCTGTGAGTGCTAGAGGTTTACAAACCTGTACGCTGTCTGGTTCGCCGGCATCGTCTTGTGTGCCACACAGGCAGTGCCCTATATGTGGCACATACCTCCGCTTGGGGCAAGTCCCATGGGCCAGCCTAACCAGTGTGCTTGCCCTGAACCCTCAGGACCACACGTCACCGTCTTCAAGCCTGGCATATGCCACTAGCTGTAATGCTGCTGCTTCAACTCCACGTTTGGCAAGCCAATGCCGCCAGTAATGATAAGGCCCCGCCCCAGGCATGCCAGGACCAACAGCAGTTCATGGTAAGAACAGCACTGAGCTGCCACGGAGTGAGGCATGCATTGGCTGTGACTCTTCAGGTCCTACTCCTCTGCACTGCACTGCTCATGCAGTACCCAAACGGCACGTGCGGGGCATCATGCAGTGAGGCCACATATGAAGACAAATACAGCCGCACATGCAAGCCTTGTCATGCCAGTTGCCGCACATGCCATGGCCCTGGCGATAAGCAATGCACATCCTGCTCGCCAGGAAACACACTGGTGAGTGCTCCTCTGGGAGCCGGCATACTGATACTGCCAGGCTGCAATGCTCCTGAACTGGAACAATGTTCTGCTGTGCCCTTGCATAAGCCAAGCTGAAAACAACAACACATCGGTTGGTGCTGGTTTGCGACGTGAGACCCTTGAACCCCGTAACATACAAACACCCTACACCTGATGAACAGGTTAATGGTGTGTGTCAGCCGTGCTTCTCCAACTGCCGCACATGCCGAGGTCCAGGTCCACACCACTGCGACGAGTGCAAGCCAGGCATGCTGAAGCACCCGTACGGCACATGCGAGAGCAAGTGTGATGCGGGCACATACCAGGATGGGGCCATCTGCCAGATGTGCCACAGCACATGCGCCACATGCAGTGCAGCAGGACTTGGGAAGTGCACATCGTGTTTGGGTGCTACAAAACTGGTGAGCATCGCCTGCTCGTGATGATGGCTAGGGCCGGTTTCTGCAGGCGCCATCAGTACCTTGCCTCTTTGGCGCCTCTGTGGTGATTACCTGTGGTCCTGTCGGCGTGCGTCATGCCATGGCTGACACAGGCAACAGGCAGCACATGCCCTCAACCTGTGCGAGTGGCCCTCTACAACGGCCTGCCATACCATTTTGAGATGATTGGACACGCTCTGGAGTTCTGCTTGCTGCATAACATTCAAGTGGATGTGTACTCGTACCTTGGAGACGGATGGGCAAAGTCCTACGACCGTTACCTGGGCTACTCCACAAACAACTGGTGGCTGCCTTACAGGTGAGCTGATGCTGTACAGTGAAAACTGTTGGGCTTGAAAGCCTGATTCTGAGCCGGCATTAGTTGGCACTTTGGCATGCAGAAACATCTGTGAAAAGTCGTATTATTTGTCAGTATTATCAGGTGGCACTACCACAATGATGTAATGATTTGCAACCATGCACGCATTTGTGGCCGTTTGCTGCCTATCTGCTCTCAGGTTTCCTGGGCACAATTTGTACGATGCCATAGTCATACTCACCGACTGGGATGTGAGCTTCAAGCTTGATGAGATCCCTTCATCTGCAAGGAAGCTCATTTGCATCGGCCATGGACCAAAGCCGCGGGTTGACCACCCTTCTATTGTGGCGTACATTAAGACACGCTGGTATCCTATGCAGGCAGTTGATCAAGAGTGGGTCTTCCCTGTGTTCAACGGTGTGAAGTCAGCGGCGGAGAAACGCAGGCTTGTGGACACCAATATGGGGCAGATACATGTGCTGGTGGTGGGCCGCCTGAACGTGCCGGATATCAAGTCAACTGATGACGTGCGAAAGCGCATCAACGTGCCGAAAGGAAAGGTTCTGGTGGTTCATCTGGTGTCACGCACCGGCTTTAAGTTTGACAACCGAACTTTGGACCCCAAGTCTGGCTCGGACCTGGACGTCATCATTCACCAGCGAGTGAAATCAGACACATTACTGCAGCTGTTTGAGCAGGCCACATACGTGCTGTTTCCCTCCTTCAAGCCCCGGGACAATGCAATCAGTGCTGCCCTTCCTCTGGCCTTCAGCTTTGGCTGTCAAATAGTGTATGCGCCTTCATGGCATCAGACTTGGGGGTTCAAGTCAGCACTGGTACTTGGCAAGGACGGGCCTGTTCTTTTGGATGGGCGGGTGCAAGATGGTGTTTTTGAAGAGCGTGCTGTACTGTTGGCAAGGCGTGACGTGCTGTTCAGGAGTGCGTTGTCCAGGGTGCTGCACCAACGGGAATGATGAACAGGACGGCTTTAGTCTGTCATGTTCAACCAGTTAAGCATGCGACTCCTTGCATGCTCATGATTCCATCAACACTGTTACATTTGATGTCAGGGTTGGGCCTGGGAACTTTGTGTTGGGTGTTTTACACGGGGCATTGAAGGGATGTTGGGTGATGGGCATGCTGTGAAGACTGGTTTGGCTCAACGCGTGCCGTGCACATTGTGTGCGACTGTATATAATGTGTGGCTGTATGGGATATGTCCACGCTTTTTGGCCCAGGTCCTGTCTGGTGTGGTCTTGCCTGCTTTGCTGGCTTGCTGTGGGGCGACTCGTAGCCTATCGTGCTCCCCTAAGCATTCAGCATAACACCCCTGAACCTTTCCTATCAATAAAGTGTGATATAAGCCTGCGCAAAGTCGTGGATGTGATCAAGGCGCAGCTGCTCACTGCTGTGCCATGTCTTGGCGGCAAGCTTGAAGCTCAGCCGCTGCTGAGGCCGGAGCCACAAGCGCATATTGAGCTCAAGGCTGGGAGCTCGCCGGTGCCGCTGCCGGCCTGGTGAAGTGTGGTGGCGCCAAGTGTGGCATAGACTGCTGTCTTTCATATACGCAGCATTCATGGGGAACGACGCATCCTTCAATTACGCACTGGATGTGCTGGAGCTGTGCACAACAACGTGCAAGTTTCCATG
This sequence comes from Haematococcus sp. NG2, assembly GCA_004335575.1. NCBI lineage: Eukaryota > Viridiplantae > Chlorophyta > Chlorophyceae > Chlamydomonadales > Haematococcaceae > Haematococcus > Haematococcus sp. NG2. The sequence continues at coordinate 409,540 of QAXD01000203.1, read as the reverse complement.
GCTTGCTGCAAGATTTCCTCAAATTCATTTTGTTGTGTGGTCTAGCCTTGCTTGTTGCGTCTTTGCAGGCTTGCTGTGGGACGGTTGCTGAGTCGTAGCCTGTTGCCCTCTCTCGCAAGTGTAACGCCCCTGAGACTTAACCCTCATATTCACAGAGTGCAGGGCACAGCATGCAGGGATGTATGATGCCAAGGCCACGTGTTGGTACAGGGAGACGGCTATAAAGAGGCAGGATGGCATGGGAATTTCTACCTTGGGGCAAATGGAGCATTAGGGTGATGTTACTCTTCTGAGAAAATTTCTGCATGTCTGGCAGAACGTCAAATGCGATGTTGATTCTCGTCCGCAAGCGCAGCATGTGAAAATTACCCTCATTTTAAGGACATATTCCCATGCCTGGAGATACGCCGAATTACCTGCACCGGAACAAGTCGGCTGAAGCTCTAAGCTCTGGTATTTGAAGTTCTGCAGTTGCCCGCTGAGCGTTGGGCGCCCATTATCATATGCACTGCACACTTGTCAGAACCAGCAAGCGTGTGGATGGGATGATAGAAACGGTGCATTCTCTCCACACCTGAAGACCCTCATTCCGACGCCTTTCCGTTGGCGCGTGGATCGTATGCCAAGCTATTTTATTCACGGTGAGCGAGCAGCTTATCATATTAGAACTAGCGTAATATTATATAGTATGCTAAGTTAGAAATAAAGATGAACATATGGAGAGAAGCAGCCGGACCCGCGTCTTGCACAACGACCTATCTGCAACACGCCAGATTTCTGATGCTGTGACCATCGGGCGGAAGACGAATGCAGACTTGGGCATTTGCTCGGCGCAAACTGGCTTGTGTGCATGAGAAGTGGAACTCCTGGTGCGGGGCATCTGGCACAGCATGCAGATCATGTGGGTGGTGCATGCCAATTGCATGCCAAGCCATGATAAAAAAACCACCTTCACAGGGCGCTCGTCACCCTGCTCTTGCACCGCTTGCATTTGCATCTGTGCTTCCAACTGTACAACCTGCACTTCAGCCTCAGAACCAAGCTCCCAAACCAGGGTCGGTGTGCGAGGTGGTTGTTTGCGAGTTAGGGTCAGGACTCTCTCCAGGTGCATGTGCGCGATGGAACGCACCAAGTGGTTGCATAGCAAGCTGCTGCTTGACCAGGCTTGACCAGTTGTGATGTTGAGGCTTTGAGCAGTTGTTGTGGATTCTAGATGCATCAAGCGATAGGGCTGTGCTGGGCGATGTTCAATGCAGCAGGGTGGGCGGCGTGAGTTGTGTTACCGTAGTTGTGACTGCTACAACATGTGTACGCTGTGCTGTGTACGCCATTATAAGGCATCGCGTGGCTTGCTGCATTACAATGGCTCCTGGCGGCAGCACGGGCTGCTCTGAACAGCAAATGGGAAAGTAGCAACAGTTGGTTGAGATGTGCTTCCAATCCAGGCTGTGCAGGCTGTGCAGCTGCACAACTCAGCAGCAGACAGGTGGAGTAGAGGTGTGATATGGCCCCCGATCCTAGACGGTGGCTCAGGGGCACATGTGATGCGGCCCTCCCCCCAAGCCCATCACCTCAGTTTACATGGCCAGTCCACCATCACCATCCATGTTGGTGGGCCGTTAGGTTGATAGTTTGCCCTGGGTTTGAGGCTATCCAGGCAACAATTCCAAAGTGCCCCCCCCACTCTTAGCACAGTTTTGGGCTGGTCATGGGGCTTTCCGCCGCAGCTCCATCCCTCAACACTGTGCACGCCTGGTTGTGAAGGCTGTGCATACCGTCCCCATATTCTGTTCCTCACCCTCCACTGGCTTCAGATGCTTGCACAAGCTGGCCCAAGACCAGGTCCAGTTAAGGGTGACCTCTTTTACACCTGCTCCTTACATCACCATGTAAAAAGTCCATTTGTTGCAGCTGCCAGGCTAGCCTCAAACAGCCAGAACAATGCATATTCACAGACCTCACACCTTTGCGCGATAAAACACAGCATTAGCCTCAAATCGTGCCACATCCTCATCGCTTGCCACATTTGCGTAGTCACTGGCAGCCCTTTGGCAGGCATCCAAGCCCTGCTGGAAGTGTCCGGTGTAGAATGCGCATGTGCACTGCAACACATTTGCGAGGTGGTACATGGCATCAGCCATATTGACAGGGCACTTGATCAGTGGTGATGAAATTGCGGCATGCACAGACATGCTTCTGCTCCATCTGTGCTTGACAAGCAGGATTGGAATCGTCTGCATGCAATGCAGCAGCATTCCTCAGTTTTACAGAAACTGCGGGGTGGGCACCCACGCTGAACAAAAAGCCTGATCACTCATTTTATGAGATGTTAGGTGACTGATGGCAAAACATTGGGATGACATCAGTGATCCTGCAAGAAAATGCACTGCAAAGTGTTGCCTACTTACCATGCTGTCCAGGGCCCTGACATACATGCGGCCCCACGCAACTGGGTCAGCCTTCAAGGGTCCGGCGCTGGCAGAGGTGGCGTCCAGAGCCTGCAGCGCCTTGTGGGCTGCGTCATAGCAAGATGCCATGTCATTTAGGTGCTGATAGCTGAGGGAAGCAAGGTGCAGGTAGGCCTCAGGTCGGCTGGGAATCAGCTCAGCTGCAAACTCGTACAAGGCTCTGGCACGCTGAACAGCGTCCGATGTGTGCTGCTGGAGAAGGCGATCTGCGTCAGCCACAGTCCGTTCATAAGCCACCATGTCCACCTCCTGCAAACACACCACTCAGCAACGGTGAACATGTGCATGTGCATTGCAATGCTGCATCACCCGTTCCAACAGTCCCTTAAGCCGTTAAGGTCACAGCCTTGCCAGAGAAAAAGATGCAGCAGCACGCAGCAGATGTATCGCAGCACTGTAGGGGCATAGCTGCATCACACCACCACCTTGCAACAAACAATCTGTAGACCCTGAACCCACTTGCAGCTGCCGAAGTTCATCTGGGCTGTGAACCACCTGAGCCGGGGGAACAGGTGCGCCAGCTGTGGGCTCCTGCTCTGATGCGGCATCCTGCGCAGTCACGTTTGCGACCACTGGGGGCAACACCTCAGCGGCCGTGGTGACTGAGGCTTCCTCAATCTCGTTAGCCAGGGTTTCCTGCCGCTGTATGGGGTTGTTGTCACTGGTGTCCTCGTCCGTGACCAGCTGCATTTAAATGTCATGCACAGCTCAGTAAGACTGATGCATGCCTTTGAGGCTCTAAGCAACATATGGAACAGCACCAAAGATGCACACGTGCTTGATGGTTGTCGTGTCAGCACCGTATGCCTGCCCCAGCCAACCTCACCACATCCATGTATAGCTCCACGTTTGACTGGACGCGCTGCAGATCCTCCGACGAGGCGATGCTTGCAAAATGCTGGGTTGCAGACTTGCACGCCGCCAGGCCCGTGTCAAACCGTCGCAAATAGTAAGCACAGGTGCAGACCAGGTCCAAGGCCTCCCCGCGCATGAGGACCTGTGCAGCATTATCAGGGGCCTGCACCTCGTCCTCTGTGAGTAGGAGCTCCAGGGCCTTCCGTGCAGAATAGAAGCAGGTGTGCGCGTCATTGAGGGGAAAGTAGCTGAGGTGGGCAAGGCGCAAGAAGGCCTCAGGCCGGCTTGGGTCCAGGTGAGCAGCCTCTCGATAAATGTTTGCAGCCTTGTGCGCCTCACTGTTGGCTTTCAACTCCTGCATGTACAGCAGGTCAAGATCATGTTGCAAAACTTGCTGAGTGCTAAGGTATAACTGTCTAGGGAGGATGATGGTTGAAGGGCGACCTGGCTGAAGAGTCATCAGAACTATACACAGGAGACCCAAGAGGTAGTAAGATTTGACGATGCTGAAGGCTAGTGATCTGAACAAACAGTGGCCAGCTACCACCATGAGTCTGGCGTGTTCACAGCAACGCACCTCGCCCGGTCCAACAGGCCCACGCGGGTCGTTCTCCATCAACTGTGCTGCAGACTGCAGCTTGCGGTAGTATGTCTCGTGATCATAGCCCTGCAAACATGTGTGACAGTTCCCTAAGACAGTGTGATACCAGTGCTGGCAAGGTGGTGCATTGTGAATACTGTATGACACCAGGAAGGATTGGCATGCTGTCGCACATGCACAAGCAATTCCACCCGCACCATCCCCATATACACCAGCATTTGAATATAGGCCTAGCCCCCCTTGAGCCCCGATCAGGTGCTCGGTGCCAGCATAAAGATTCATCCACAGTCCGGACCTGAAGCTTGTCGCGTGGATCAGTGGTGTTCTTATCAGCCTCGTTCATGGGCAGCTCATCAGCAGTGCCGACGGCCAACCCATCGGCGACAAGCTGACCAACAAACAAATCCGATGCAGCTCCGGCGTCATGTGCAAACATGTTGACAGATGGACCTGCGGCTGCTGAACCATCCACAGGCAGTTGAACACCACAGAATGCGCCCAAAGTGGTGGGCTCCCCGTTCACCAGCAGGATGTGGGCAATGGTGGTCGCGTTCCAGGTGCTGCAGCAAGCAACACAGCAACAGGCACCAGGTATCTAGCAGATGTGCAATGTGCCAGCATGTGCCGACGTCCCAAGGGTAGCAAACGGCATCCACTGTGCAAGGCTGTACTGTGCAGGCAGCCAAGGACAGCACACAGCAGAACACATCAAAAACCTGACAAGAACGATTGCTACGGGCCTCCTGACTTGCTTCGGGGAAGCCGCCATTGTACAATCACTTACAGGTTGGCGATACGGAAGCCATTGGGAAGCTGGTTTGGGAAACGCAGTATCTGTTGGGATGGCAGGGTCGTGCAGCACAGGTGTCAGCGCGTGTTTGGCACTTGAGTCAGGCACCGGTCTGCACAGGTGCTGGCCCACACCACGATCAGGGCGTGCATGTTGTGCCAGTTCTGGTCGCAGTTGTGATTGCAGCAGTGAAGAGCAGGCAGTACAGGCAATGCTAGCCTTATGCATGCATACGTACTGGGGCCGAGCCCGTGAGCTCGTCTGCCTCTTCCTGAGTCATGGGTGTGGTTGCATATTCTGCAGGGTCTGTCCTGTCATTGTCAAAAAGCTGGCCATCATCATCCAGCAGGATAGAGTCCAGGTCCTTTTGGTGCTTTTGAAACACGTAGGATGCGGCGGCTTGCTCTGCCCAGGGGGGCAAGGCGCCACTGCTGCGAGGGCGGAAAAGGGCAGCCAGAGATGACAGCAGTGGTTATGATGAACCTAGCAGCAGATGACGAACAAAGCATTGAGAGGTTGCAGCTGGCATGCGCGTGTGCCAACTGAACGATGCCATCTGTTTGAGCAAGATGGCAGGCAGGTGAACGGCCTTGACAACCAACACACTGCCTCACAACCTCCACTCACTTCACAACAGGTTGCATCTGCTCCAGGCCAGCTGCCTGCAGCTCCAACATCTTGCGCACCAGCTTGACTGGGCCCATGAATGCGCCTGCATTGACCGCCAGAAACGTATGGCATGGGCAGCAGCAAGTACAGTGCAATGTGAATCACCTCAGCAGGGAGGCGCCTGAAGGACCGGGCGCCCAGGCCTTACCTGAGTGCAGCCAGTTGGTTTGGTTGGGCCGCTTCTCCTGCGGGTTGTCGCACTGCGCACAAGCCATGCAGGTGACGCTTCTTGGTCTAACAAAATGACCAGCCGCAGCCGCAGCAGACCGATGCGTTGTCCAGAGCAGTACGACGCTGACATTTGCTGCTGCACGGGCACCTACCCATGTGTCACGGTAGCGGGCTTCAGGGGGGCACATCATGTCATCGCTGAAAACAATCAAATCAGAAAACTCCTGGCCATCAGCATAGCTGGTGGCCTCTGCAGCTGAAGAGCCGCCCGTGAGTTTGTTCCACTGGTACATGGCCAGGGACCTTTGGTACCCAGACTCAATCTCATCCACATTGTCCAGGAAGAACGTCGTGGCGCTGTCCACAACACACACCACGTTATCATCAGCCAGCACACTCAGCACGCGGCTCAGGGGGTGGTTCTGCAAGTTACGGCGCAGGCAGTAGTCATGTGTTTGCACACCTTCGCACCAGCGCACACAACAAGGGGTGCAGCCTGAGTGCTACAGCGGCAGCGCGAGGGTGACAAGGAAACATCAAACTCAGCAGCACGCCACAGCAGCAAGGGCATGGCAGTGAGTGGGCCTGGACACGAAGCAGTTCCTCAAGTCATCTGGAGGGTCAAGAGGAGAAGGGCTAGCGGCCCACCTGCAGGTAGTCCTTGGCAGACCTGAATGTCCTGGGGCCACTGCGCCCATGGCCTTCAACATGGATCGTGATGTTGACAGCAGCTGCGGACAGCAACTGCACGTCAGGAAGAGCAAACGTGGTTTGCAAAGATGGAACAAGATACATCCAGTGCACAGGCCTGAGAAGCAGGTCACCATACATCATGACACATGTGTTGCGATAAGTGTGACTCTTCCTGAAATGTCTGTTGAGAGATGGAAGTGATCCATCGCGATGTGCAGTGATGCCCTGTTGTTCAGCCTCACCGCAGTATTGCAAAGGTGGCTGCGTTCAGAGGCGTTCAGCGGGCGGTACCCCAGATTCATCACCACACGCACAGGTGACTCCTCATTCGAGGCCGCCTCGCACGCCTCATCCTCTGCACCTGGCAGGTCTGCGCGGCGTTCCATAAGCATTGAGCATGACACCTTCAATCAGCAAGCAAGGCGGCTGTGTCTGTGACTGAGCACGACAGCGCAGCACGCAGTGTGAAATGGGATAACGGGTGAACCGTTGCATGGGCGAGCGGATCGCATGCGAAACCAAGATTGGTGCCCCACCCACCTCCAGCGTACGCATATGCGGTGGGCAGTGCTGCACCAAGCACAAGCCACAGAGCCAGAAGTATGGCACACCGCATGCTTCTCCGCAACATGTTAATCTGCGCTGCGCAATACGCGAGGCACCGTCTTACATGATGGCACCACCCTCTCCCTGGACATCTGTGACCCCTGGATCCGCATCCCAAGTGCGCCGAAGCGCGCAAGCATAGAAAGTTCTTGTGTGGATGCGTAGTGAAAGGAGCGCATCTATCACGCTTCATTCGGGGTCATCCCCGCATGCCTCGGTGCATGTTGTGCGCTCAGGCTGAGGAGAAACTTGCCTCGTTTGCGACACGTTGAAGCAAGGATCTAATGGCCTAGCTACCTGCAGAAACATGGCAGCAGGCAGGGCATTGTCATATGTGCAGAAGTGCAGCGTATGCCACGGCCCTTGCAGCCTCAAGAAGTCCATCACCTTTACCGCATCATGTTCGTGTGCTGCAAACTGTCATGTCACCAAGCGTGACGTGACCCAAGATGGACTGGCAGTAGCAGTGCGTGAAAAAGGCAAGCAATCCCACAGTACATAAGCCGCCCATGTGCGCGTGTTGCCCACCTTAATTGAGCAGCAGAAACGGACGTTGTGACCGATGGTCGGTTGTTTACGGTGAATGAGCTACCTTTAACCCTATTCGTTCATCTTTGGCATGATCTCGCACGTTAAAACCGAAACAAAGGTTTCAAGAGCACAGGTGTGAGAGCATTTGCCCAAGTCCATCTATACTTGTTTGTAATGATCATTAGTTACAGCATCAACAACTGCGGCAATAACCAAGCTCTGCACGGCAGCAGTGCCATCACATGTGCTTATCAGCTTGGCTCAACAGCTGTCTGCTTCATATGTACAAGATTTTATGAGCGTAAGAGCTTAGGGGCTTGGGTAGAGCTTGAGCTTGATGTCGCATACCTGTGACGCAGCATTTTCGACAGGTGCAGTCCCCGAAATACGCCCCCTTCCCCCGGGATACCACCCATCCTACATTGGCCAAAGCCCTGAGCGTATTTGCATGTACTGCTGCCTGGCATCTGAGCATTGGTTGTAGCCATGTCAAGAAGACGGTGGCGTACTGAAGCATCAATTGTGCTGCTGCCGCCGTGTTCGACCCTGCAAACAAACAACATGATTACATATCAAACGCGGGCTTTGTATTCAATCTGGTGTTTTCTGGACGTGGTTATTATAGTGCAGCTCCAGGAACTTATGATACTGCAGTCCATCGACCAATTGACGACTGGATGGAACGAAGCCTCAATGCACGCTGCTTACGCGCTGTGTCATTCAATATGTGGGACAGCCCTGTCGCATGAATTTAAGGACCCGTTATCTGCTTACAGTGGGTGGACCAAATGCTGCCAGATCATGCTGTTCATCTCATATACACGTACTCTACTCAGGCAGTGTCCAACATGCTCGAGCTCAGTTGCTGTATTGTTCATCCAGGCCCATGGCATGCATGTGGCTGCATGCACATCAGATTGCATGCTGGCAGTGGCACTGGCACAGCACCAGTAGTTGGCTCTCTAGTTCACTCTGCCAGGCTCCGGCAAGCAGCTGAAAGTCATGATATGTTGCTGTTCATTTACATACTGGCACAGTCTTAGGTTTCCTATGGATTTCAGACGGCCTGCCACATCAAATACACCCGTCTGCACTTGTTGCTGAGCTGCAGAACATCCGACAGTGGGACACCGTCAGGCACTCTACCTCATTGCAGAAGGTTCTGCCTGTTGGGCAGAAATGACTGGCGTGGCTGGGTGAGCTGCCAGCATGGCATGCAGCACGGTGCAGCACTGCTTTCGATGTTCGCTGGTGATTTGCAGTTCACAGCAGCATGGAAAACAGGATGCATGCTCTCACTTTTTCCACCGGCATATGAGGCACCCCGAGGCATGCTGGAAGCGGACCACCCGCTGCTACGTCGTACCCCACCCTTGGTAAACAGGTGGTGCTCAACAACCTACGCACTGCCTGCAGGCAGAGGCTTCTGGGGCGTCATGATCAGTGGTTCGCATCAACCGATGCGCACATGCTGCATCGGAGGTGCGCAGATCTGCCCATTTACCCTGCCATTTACCCTAGGATGCTCCGCCAGTAGTATTGGCGCAAACGTGTGCGACCATCGTGGCCCAGCGGCACTGCAGCCGCGAACTCCACACGGTTTCGATCTGGCCTGGGAGAAATCGCAGATCACATGTACTGACGCAGTACGGGCCCTCACTGGCGAACGTGTGGGAGGGACCGCTTAAAGTCCGCGCCTTCCTTGCGAGTGTCTTGTGGAGAAGTGGTCGTTTGGGCCACTCGCAGGGAACACCCTCACAGCTCCAGGTGAGTTTTTGTGTCCGCTCATCAGCTTAGGCGTTCCACTGCGCGCATGGGTGCTGCCCACGCTATATCAGTGCTGTCCAGGCTGCACTGAATCGGCTATCGGCCAGAACTACCTGTCTTTTGCTTCTTTAATGTGCCTGCTGCTGCTTGTTCATTCATGGAGCCCAAGCGGGCATGATGGCATATCCTGCTGCATCGTCAACAGGCGTGCTCTTCCGAGCGCTTGGCAAACTCACCTGCCTGCTGCTCGTGATTTGCACCCGCCTGCTCTAGTTCTGATGGCCCCTCTTCACGCAATGTTCACTGAGCGCAGGGCCCTGCCACGGCGAGCGAAAGCCCCGCCTGCTGTTCATTCTCATCAGTCAACTCGATCGCCGTAAGTGCTGCTGTGCCGATTTGGGTCGGATGCAGGGAGCGAGAGGAGTAGTGTTCAGCAGCCTGCACAGCTCGCATCCGCCGTCACCGCACGCATCCTTTTGCGCGCATCGATGATTGGGCTCCGCAGACTGGGTGCCTCGGGGGCTCCCTTTCCGTTACTTCAGGGCACCTACCCAGGACCCAGGACCCACAGCTCGCACATGTGCACCCACCACCCAGCAGCCTCCCAATTTAATGCAACTGCACAACAGGGGCCACAACCTCATGCATAAATGTGAGGGTGCATGAAGAGACACATGTTGAGCCACTTGCATGCCCGAGGCACTCTGTGATCACGCTAGCTGTATTGGCTGCTGCACACAGACACGATGGCGCCTCGCGGGGCGTGGTGTCTTGTGGCATGTGCGCTGGTACTGGCCGCATGCCACGTGCATGCTGAAGGTGAGCCGAGTGCGTGCCCTCTGTTTGTAGCGCTGTGCTTCGTGTATGCCTTGCGTCTTCCTGACCAGTACGAGGGTCATCTCTGCAGCACAAGACGCCAGCATGGACTGAAACAAACAATCACGGTTTCTGGTTGCATGTACAGATGTGGCCATGAAGGCCACTGGCCGTATGCTGCTGTCCAAGATGTTTGGCGGCCAGCAGGCTGGTGAGTGTGGGCCTGACGCTGAAGACAGTCAATATGCTGCATGGCTTTCAAAGGTTGCAGTGGACCTACCACAGGAATGTCTGCAGCACAGAATATGTCGCTGCACTTACATCTGCCAGACTAGCCTTCAGATCTGTTGCAAGCGCTGCTGCTGTTTCTCTGCGCTGCTGGTGTGCTTGCAGAGCCCGAAGTTTCTGCGTCCCTGCGGACCTTGCTGCAGTACGACTACATGACCAAGGATCCCAACGACTGCCGTGATTTCTGGCCTGAGTGCAATGACGGCAAAGGCAACTGTGACAAGAATGTGCGCGCACGCATGTGTCTTTTGTGTAGTAGTGCAACTGCCATCATCTGGTGCACTCCTGGTTGTGCTCTTGCTATCTTGATACTCACACACTCTTGCTGACCAACACTTGATCATGCGCAATGAGTTCTGCATCACTGCATGATGACGCGCCATTGTTTGTGCTGCATCTGGTACGTGAAGTGCTGCAAGCAAAAGATGCAGGATGAGCCTGACTGCACCGGCCAGTACCCAGAGTGCGCGTTTACTCTGAAAGGGCAGAAGAAGTGCGACTACAACTGCTGCAGGCAGAAGAAGTGCAAGTGCGTATTAAATAAAGTAAAGTTTGTTGTGATAAAGTTTGTTGTGCGTCTGCTGCAGGGCAAGTTTGTACACATGCTTGAGCACATCCTTGAACACATGTTTGTTTGGGGCTGTGCTACAGACAGGTCGCATGGGCAACAGGTTCTTAACCTGTTCTAACCTGACGGTTACCCCTTCCTTCCTTCCTTTTTGTGCCTGCTTCACAGCGGCTGCACAGGCCCTACTGGCCCTTGGGGCCCCACAGGGCCCACTGGTCCCAAGGGTCCTGTTGGTCCCACCGGCCCCAAGGGGGACACAGGTGACAGACCAGATTTTGAGAATACATACGACTGCGATGATGAACATCTCTCTTCACATGGGGTTGCCAGCAGCCTCAACATTAATCAATTGCTGTGCTGAGTGTGTTCCGTGCTTCCTGCCTGTTAGGTGCTTCCGGTCCTGCTGGTCCCACCGGCCCTAAGGGCAGTCCTGGTATGTATCTCCCAGACATGGCCAAGCTGATGCGTTGCATGTGCTAGCTGTGTGTACACTGTGCAGCTGTAGACGCACTGCTGCCAGGCCTGATGCATGCTGCACGTCTAACCATGTTGGGTGGTGCAGCCGCACCGGTGCCAGTGCCACTGCTGTTCGCTCCTGCCTCTCATACTGTGTGCTTACTCCGTGCTGCACTCACCAGGTGCTACTGGCCCTCAAGGTCCCACTGGTCCAGCTGGCCCTGCTGGCCCCACTGGTCCCAAGGGTGACCAGGGTGAGTCATGCTGCCAGTTATGCTGTCATGCTTGCAATGCGTACAGCTCCTGCTAGTCATTGTTTGTGTACAGAAGCGTGCGTATGTGTGTATGTGTGTGCCCTGTGCAGCAAATGTAACACCTGTTGTGAGATCCATGCTTCCTCACAGGCGCACCAGGTCCCGCCGGCCCCAGTGGCGCCCAGGGCCCTCAGGGCCCTGCTGGTCCTGCTGGCCCTCAGGGTCAGTTGATCTGCGTGACTGCCAAGCTTGCGCATGTCACCAGCTGCAGCTCCAGCCAACTCCGCCGGCATTCGTTTTGCTGTGTGATAGCATGTACTGTTGCACGAACCTGACCATACCAATGCCATCTCTTGCTTGGCAGGTCCCACCGGCCCCAAGGGCGAGAAGGGCAACACCGGCGACATTGGCCCTCAGGGTCCTCAGGGCCCCACTGGTGCGTTACACAGCACAATTGGTGCAATGTGCTCAGCCCGCCACATCTGTTGCCGGCACCTGTGGCTGCCGCTTCCAGCTGAAAGAATTGCTGCAGCCACTGATATAAGTCTGCTGTGCTTGTGGCTGGCAGGTCCTGTTGGCCCCACGGGTCCTCAGGGCGAGAAGGGCAACAGCGGGGAGAGCGGCGAGCCGGGTCCTCAAGGTAAGTGCATGTTTTCGTGTCACAAGGTGGCCTGGTCGGGCTATCATGAGTTTCTGTGCGTCATTGCCAAAGGCACTTTTCTTGCTTGATGGGGGTGTTGTGCACACCGATGCCGCGCCTTTAATTGCAAACCAGACCTAGGTGAGGCTTTGACAAAGTCTGCACTAGCACCCGGCTTGCTTGGCAGGTCCCACGGGCCCCAAGGGCGAGAAGGGCAACACCGGCGACATTGGCCCTCAGGGTCCTCAGGGCCCGACTGGTGCGTTACAGAGCACGATTCGTGCAATGTGCTGGGCCCGTCACATCTGTTGCCGGCACCTGTGACCGCCGCTGCCAGCTGAAAGAATTGCTGCAGCCACTGATGTATGTCTGCTGTGCTTTGTGGCTGGCAGGTCCTGTTGGCCCCACGGGTCCTCAGGGTGAGAAGGGCGACTCCGGGGAGCGCGGCGAGCAGGGTCCTCAGGGTAGGTGAATGTTCTTGCGTCACAGCTGAATGGCGCACCATGATGAGCACCTGTAGGACCTGAGCCTCAGACATGACCCCAGGTGCAGCTTGGACATGATGCACTTGTGTCTTTTGCACTTCCTTCCAGGCCCCACTGGGCCTCAGGGCGAGCCAGGCAACCCCGGCGAGACTGGCCCTGCTGGCCCACAGGGACCCGCAGGTGCGTGTGTGACCACTGGCATCTGCTGTGTGCAGCAGTTGAAGCACAGGATGATGTCGGCCGCTGTGCATGCTTGCCAGTTTGAATGCTGCTTTTGGTGTTCACAGCTGAAGAGGTGCCAAATTCTCCACACCTCCACATACTTTCTGCAGGTCCTGTTGGTCCTACTGGTCCACAGGGCGACCGCGGCGAGACGGGCGAGGTCGGTCCCCAGGGTCCCACAGGTGTGCTGCACATGGCATAATGGCAGCCCGCATCTACGGTTGCCAGGTCCATTGTGCTGGGTCCAATCCGCTGGTACACGGCTCTGCCATAGCTGCTGTGCACAATGTGCCTTGTTTGCAAGCCCGAGGAGCTCTGAAGGCATTCTTGGTTGTTTATGTTGCAACAGGTCCCCAGGGCGAGAAGGGTGACTCCGGGGGCGTCGGCAGCATTGGTCCGCAGGGCCCTGTTGGTCCTACAGGTGTGGCTGCCCACACATCACGTCTGTGCCAGCGTGTTCTTGATGATGCACTTGTCAGGTTGCAGTTGTGCCACAACCCGTGCCCCCTCGGGATGAACCGGCATCTAAAGTCCTTCCTCATTTGATGAAGCCTGACATGTGGGTCATATTCCCTGATCTACATGCACAGGCCCCGAGGGACCCACTGGTGACACTGGCCCCCAGGGCCCTCAAGGCTCCACTGGCCCTCAGGGATCCCCTGGTGCGTGTGTAAAGGCATACCCCAACTTGCATTTGCTTGCTGTCAACAACCGCTGCTTGTGTTGTGCTATCATCCAGCAGAGCTGTCGGTGGCATGGTGCGCGCGCAGCCACTGTTGAGTTGTGCTGTTGCTGGTTGCAGGCGCCACCGGTCCTCAAGGCGCTACCGGCCCAGCTGGCGACCAGGGCCCTACAGGCCCACAGGGTCCTACTGGTGCGCTGTACACATATTGCGCCGCACTTGGAATCTTGCTTGAACCATTGCATGGCCACTGGGCCAACTGTTGCGTGCTGCAAGCTGTGCTTCATCCCATGTCAGCTCCTTTGGTGCGCTGATGGCATCATCAACGCAGGCCCGGCAGGTCCTGCAGGCCAGAAGGGCGATACCGGTGACTCTGGGCCTCAGGGCCCTGCCGGCCCAGAAGGTAATTGGCTCCCAGTTCCTTTGCTGCCCTTACTGCAATCAAACGCTCATGTACTTGTTCTTTGACTGTATGTGTTCACGCTCCTCTCCCAAGCATGTGTCCAACCAGGTTGTATTTCCTGAGCACCTTGCCATGATGCATGGCAGGTCCCACGGGCCCCAAAGGCGAGAAGGGCAACACCGGCGACATTGGCCCTCAGGGTCCTCAGGGCCCCACTGGTGCGTTACAAAGTACAATTGGTGCAATGTGCTGAGCTCGCCACATCTGTTGCCGGCACCTGTGACCGCCACTGCCTGCTGATAATTGCTGCAGCTACTGATATATGTCTGCTGTGCTTTGTGGCTGGCAGGTCCTGTTGGCCCCACGGGTCCTCAGGGCGAGAAGGGCGACTCCGGGGAGCGCGGCGAGCAGGGTCCTCAGGGTAGGTGAATGTTCTTGCGTCACAGCTGAATGGCGCACCATGATGAGCACCTGTAGGACCTGAGCCTCCGACATGACCCCAGGTGCAGCTTGGACATGATGCACTTGTGTCCCTTGCACTTCCTTCCAGGCCCCACTGGGCCTCAGGGCGAGCCAGGCAACCCCGGCGAGACTGGCCCTGCTGGCCCACAGGGACCCGCAGGTGCGTGTGTGACCACTGGCATCTGCTGTGTGCAGCAGTTGAAGCACAGGATGATGTCGGCCGCTGTGCATACTTGCCAGTTTGAATGCTGCTTTTGGTGTTCACAGCTGAAGAGGTGCCAAATTCTCCACACCTCCACATACTTTCTGCAGGTCCTGTTGGTCCTACTGGTCCACAGGGCGACCGCGGCGAGACAGGCGAGGTCGGTCCCCAGGGTCCTACAGGTGTGCTGCACATGGCATAATGGCAGCCTGCATCTTTATCCCATAGCTATGAGCCTAGTGAGTACATTGTGCTGCTGTCATGGCCCAGCCTTAGCTGCAGCTGCGCTTTGTACTGCACTGACAAACACAACAAGTGTCCAGCGTTGCGTGATAGTTTGAGAACAAGTGGGCTGAGAATGGCAACCACACACAACCAACTGGTCCTGTTGTGTTGCGCAGGCCCTCAGGGCGAGAAGGGCAACACAGGTGACCAGGGTCCAGCGGGCCCCATCGGTCCCACAGGACCTTCAGGTGCGTCATCAGTTCATGAATCATTTTGGAGGTCTTTTAAATGCGCTGCATCATCATGTTATTTCCATGTGGCCTAGTATGCTGCAATTATGCAGTTGTGACGGCCTCCCTCGTCATCAGCCCGTGAAATGTGCTGCCGTTCGCTGAACTCAGGTCCTCAAGGCCCGGCTGGTGACAAGGGCAACACCGGCGCACCTGGTGACCAGGGCCCCCAGGGTCCTCAGGGCCCCACTGGTCCCAAGGGCAACAACGGTGTGTCCATTGCAGGCATTGCGGCACTTCACACATGTACATGCTGCAAGCTGCCGCTCACACAAGCGCAGGGTGCATCGGCACCGTCATCATTACTCGGCACCGTGTTCAGTGTGGATTGCAATACGTTACAACCGTCTGACCCCCCTCGCAACACTGCTTCCCTTTTTCAGGTCTGCCTGGGCCTCAAGGGCCGACAGGCCCCAAGGGTTCTGATGGTGCGTGAAGATGGAGGTGTGCGTGTCCCCTGACATTGGTACTGAGCTTACATGTGGTGGTTCATTTGTGCACTGCATGAGATGTGGCTGACGCTTGCTGCTGCCTGCATGCTCAATGGTCTGTGGTACTGACTGTGCGCTGTGCTTCCTGCCTGTAAGGTCCTGCGGGTCCTGCGGGTCCCACTGGCCCTAAGGGCAATACTGGCCCTGTGGGCCCAACGGGTCCAAAGGGCGACACTGGCCCCAAGGGTCCTACTGGTAGGCGATAGATGCAGAGCCCGTCAGCATGCCCCATTGTTGTCTTAGTTTCTCGGCTGCTCATTGCTGCCGGTGCTGCGCCTCGTCCGCAAGTGCAGCGCCGCACCTTGCATCACATATACATTACACACATTTGATGCTGCTGTCTCTGTGTGCAGGTGACAACGGCCAGTGCACTGCTGACCAGTGCTGCCCAGGTGCGCGAGCGGATTCACGGTTGAGCAGGATCACTGGACATGGCCCTCTGCTCTGTACCACATCATTCTGTGTTGGGTACTGTCATGAAGCCATGATCCAACCAACTGTCACAAAGGTTCAACAGTGCTGCACGCGTGCGTGATCCATTACATGACCCTACAATGGGCCAACTGCTGGACGCAGGCCGTGAGGTGCACTATCAGTATGGCTACGGCGAGAAAGCTGACAAGTCCACGAAGAAGCAGCAGGTGAGCCGCAGTACCACGTCAACCAGCACGTCAACCATTGTTAGCCTCAATAGTAGTACTGCTGCATTGCAATTGAGGTTTTTGCACCGCCTGTACTTCTGCTGCTGTGCTGCTCCTGCTTGCACATTGCCTCAAGCTAGTGCCATGCCATCACAAAGTGCCATGTGCGGAAATGCGGCTGATGCTTGCGACACTGCTGCGCCTGCAGTTCCGTTGCATTGAGGTCAAGTGCTCCCAGGTGATTGCAAGGGGCTGATAGTAGTCGGTGGTGGTGACGGTGTTATGATGTAGTTGTGTAGGCATGGAACTTGTGTGGCCATTGAGCTGCAAGAGCCAGCTATGCATTGTTGTGCTCAAGACACATGGTGTGTGTCCAACGCTTGGATGCCAGGATATCCCCAATGACACGCGTTACCCTGCATCTGTCTGCACAGGCATACCCGTACGTGTCTGGTGGCTCCTGCTCCCTCCAAGCCAATGGCAATAGCAAGAAGATCCCCATCCTCACCTTCTCCGGCCTGGCCCCCGGCAAGACCAACATTTACCGTTGCTGCTGGGCGTTTGGTCGCGAGGACACTGGCTACCGCTGCACAGCGCGCTTCCCTCTGATTGCGCACGCCTTTTGCTCCAAGTGCAAGACCACTCTTGTTGACGATGGGAAGGTGCGTAACGTGTATGCTGGTGTGCTGTGCTGCCTCAGAGAAAGATCGGTCAGCACCAAATGCAGGAGGGGCTCTTCACGCCTCTTTGTTGATTGCTGGTGGCTGGACTGGGTTTGTCAGTTACTCACCCGCGCCAGCTGTGCATGCTGCTTATGCTCCTTTGGAGCTTTATCTGAGGTGTCCATCCATGTACCTGCAACACAGTGCGCTGTGAATGAGCCTGACACACCAGAGCAGCAGTACCCCGGCGTGGATGCTCAGGAGGAGCCCGACTCCAGACGGTGAGATTTGTGCAAATCGTGGTGCTTGTCTCACAACTGGAAAGCTGGTGGCACTCCCAAGGCAATGGCCCTTACCCCTTGACCTTCCAAGAGCCTGGCTGCAACTGCCCTTCACGGCCAGCATGCCTTGTGCCTGCCTTGGCCGTTCTTAACGCTAGAACGCTAACATATGCATCTTGTGCGATGTACAACTGCTTCTCTGCAGCATGGCTTAAGCTGCGCTTCTGCACTTGCCCCAGTGAAGCCCGGAGGCCTTGGATGAGGGACCTTAACCTGCTGCTGAGGGGTGGCCCCAGGCGCTGCGTGGTGAATGGCATGTGCTGTGTTCAGCTGGCAGCGCATGGGGTGGTGGTGTTACATGCCTGAGACACGGCAGACACCTGCAAGCCCAT
>QAXD01000203.1:380721-391924 GCA_004335575.1 Haematococcus sp. NG2 | reverse complement strand
GTGACCCTGTGTCATGTGGGAAACAGGTGGACTGAGTTGTTTCCTGCAAGGTTTGGAAGCAGTAACCTGTGTTTGTGGACGCATGTGGGCTGCACCCTCATGTGGACGCAGGGAGCACGTTATGTATGGAACTCTGTGAACAACAAGCGGTCAGGGTGCTGTAGGCTGGGTCATGCTGTAGCACTTTGAAGGGGGGGGGGATGCAGAATTGCGACGTTTGATGTAGAGCTGCTTAGCATGCAGCCATGCTCCCCATACACGTGGCTTGCGCTTTTGTGTTCGAGATACTTTTTCCTCGGATTTTCACACCACTGCGCTGTGGCTGGATCAGGCTGCACCTGCCAGCCCAGCCAGACACTGGACTCCCAAGCCTCCTGTACAAACATCCCCGTGCCCTCGCACCATCTCCGCAAACACTGCACCCCAGACTTTGATCACATGTTTGTTTGCTCTTTGATGATCAATTTGGCCTGGCACTATTGTTACAGGTTGCAAAACACTTCGTGTAACATGCTGTGGCTGCACTCAGTGCACTGTTTCCTCAGGATCCCCACAGCCATTCATAACAGTCACACTAAGTAGCCAACACATTGATGCCCACCATGCAAAGCAGAACATTGCTTAGGGGCCTGTATGCAGTACATCAGCACGTACGTGTGGTAACACCATGCGCATTCATTGTTTAGATGCGCAGGGGAGACCGTACCAGAGTAGGTGGTGCACTATGCCTACATGGCTACGATATGCTGCCTCCTGCACTTTTGCTTCCAAATCATGCCAGCAGTGAGTGTGCACCAGATGTCACAACGTCAGTTGAATTCTAAATGGGTCCTTGGTCTTTCCTGTAAGGCTTCGGTATCACTGAAGGCGGTCACAACACCACTTTCTTGCGCCAGGAACTACGGCCTGCAGTGCGACAGGATAGAGGCTCAGCGGCAGCCCCAGCATTCCCAACATTCAGGGCTGTTTTTCTGGGCATCTGTATGTTTGGCTAATGACAGTCAGGCTCCGGCATACAGAAACATCTGTGAAACGCCGTGTTATGATAATATTATTATTAGCAGCCCCAGCAGCCACTGCAGGCTCGGCAACCACAACAGCAACAACCATCATGCCAACCACAACATGCACGATTGTGGCAATCAGCGACAGCATAATCACCAGCATAACCCTTGCCGGCGAATTGGAGCAGAACAGCAGTCACAGCCAGCACATGTGATCCAGCTGGCTACGACTAGCGGCAACATCGCCAACGAGCTGAAGCCAGTGGGACACGTAAGATGCGGTACTTGGGTGTGATCATGGGCAACAACGGGGAGCAGGACAGGTAGGGATCTTAGGTGCCGTACCAGCAGTGCGGAGCATGCCTTCAGGAAGCTCAGCGCTTCTGGCACTCAGAGGTTATCCTTGCATACCAAGGTGCAGATTTTAAAAGACGTCCGTGGGGCCGTCGTTTTGCACATGTGGCGTGCGCGGGCGTTGTGACATCAACAGCTACACCAGGTTGGTGGCTTTGACACACAACATTATGCTGCGCAGATTGTCGCAGCAGCCAAGGGGTACAGATGGCATCAGCAACCTCGGCAGGAACTCTTTGTGCAGGCACAGACAACAGACCCCGAGCTGCAGCTGGAAGACAAAAGACTTACGGAGGCCAGGGCATATAGTTAGATTGGGTAATGATTCTGTGCTGAAGCAGCTGCTGTTGGCTACCGGCCTGCCCGGCCACCGCAACCTATGGGCACGCCTAGGTGCTGACAGCGCGCTTGACAGGCTTGGTATGCAGGGCACATGCTGCAGCTGGCAGCAGTTGGATGGTCAGGGCATGGAGCACATGACCAATGGCATTTTGTTGTGACTCGTCAGCTGACCTAGGGCACAAGAACTTGTTGTATTTTCGATCAGGGCTTTCGTGCTGCAGAGATTCGTTTTCAAGTTAGCAGCGGCACGTTATGTTCACGTTAACCAACAGCTGACCCTCCAATTCAGTCTGCCAGGCTCCGACAAGCAGCTGAAAGCTTTGATATGCCACAGTCATGTTTCGATTTATGTGCACCAGCCTGGCACCTGCCAGACGCTGCTGTCCAGGAGGTGGACCCTCCGCCGCCACTGTTGTTGCGGGGCTGCCCCTAGCCCCCTAACCCCCACCCGCACCTGCTGCCTGTTGCTAAAGTGCGCGTATTAAGCATTTCTATGGTGTCCATCCGTACAGCAGCTAGCTGTACTGTATCCTAGCATTGGCATCTGTTGAGCCGCCCACGGCAGATGATGCACGTGCTTGCTGTACCGCACGCAAGTTTTTAAGCATCTAGAGCTGGTGCAGTTGGCTAGATAGGCTGTTGGTTCGGCTGCGACCCCGCCTTGTCAAGTAGAAGCAAAGTGGACAACGCAGTAAGTGAAGTGAAGTGAAGGAACGCCATAACGCATAAGGCGTGACTTTGAAGGGAACGGTGACCTCACCCAGGCGCACCGCAAGCGGCAAACCCGAGTATAGCGAGGCCACTGCCACCTTAAAAACTGACAACAGCTAAGGGGGCTCGTGGGAACGACACATGGCACGAATCACCGCGCGGTACATACGTAATAAAGCAGAAGCAGATGAGATAGCAGACGACGACAACCTGTGCGCAAGAACATTATAGTCAGAAGGCAGTGCATCAAGAGCAGTATACAAACTGGAGGGAATGCAACCAAGTGTCCCCAGCACCACAGTATGCACGGGAGCGGGTGGCGGGGCGGGCAGCAGGCGGCGAGTTCGGGAAGCAGGAGTGGAAAATACCACGGTCATACGCAGCACGTATTGTGTCATCACAAATAAGCCAGTCAGGCACACGCGTGGGGCAACGCAGCTGCATGGCAGCAGTCGCATCCAGGACCACGTACGCGGGCCACAACAGGGCGGTGCGCACAGCATCAAAGACAGACAGCAAGGCGCGGTTGTGCCATCGCCCAGGATATGAGCAACACCAGCACGCTCAGGGGCAGCAGCTGCAGCGCGCTTCTCAGCACACAGGGCGCAGTGCCCAGCCGATAGAGCAACAGCAGCACGGGTGCCGGCAGGGGGTGACGCATTGCGCACGTACTCACCATGTTCTTGGCAAGCCTTGCGTGGCGTCCACAGAGCACGCCACCGCGTTTTCAGAACGGGAACAGCCACGTGAAGTGGCGCAGCCCAGAGTGCCGTGACACTCGCAGGGACATCAAGGGTGCCCGCAAGCAGCTCCCAAGCACGAGCCATCATAGTCGGGGCAGTGGACCCAGCCCCCAAGCGAGGCTCCAGGTATCCCTTAAGGGCGCCAGTCAGGTCAGCAAAGTCAGCAACACCATCATGGGCCTGATATGCCGGCCAATACAGCTCAGACCGGGAATCATTGCCTGCCGTTTCACGGAAGTTGTGAGCAGCACCATCCACTGCTGCAGCTGCCGCACCAGCATCCGCACGCTCATTCCCCACTACACTGGAATGCGCACGCACTTTGGCCAAGTGGACGGAGCAACCAGCGCGCGCACACTCCAGAAGCTTGTCGCGAATGGCAAGTAGCAAATGTGTGTGCTTGTGGTCAGGGAGAGTACGGGGCGTGAAGAAAGCATGCCTGATCAGATGCACACCAGCTTGACTGTCTGTATAGATGGTGAGGGGTTGAGGGGGAGGATGCGCAGCTGCAGCAGTGGGAAGGGGACCATCAACACCTGAACCGGCGCTAGCATGCGAAAGCGCGCAAAAAATTCCCTAACAGCTCAGCACGTGTGACGGTGTTGGTGGCACCTGCACCGCAGGGGTCGATCAAGTAAGTGGCACATGTAGACTCATCATACAAAGCAGCGCCAAGGCAGTTGCCAGCACGCGTGGTAAGAAAGGCACCGTCTGTGTACATGGCGGGGCGCCATGCATAAGCAAGGGGTGCACGCGGGGGGTACGCTGCAATAAAGTCAGAGTACGCAGGCGCACCTGGCCCCATAGGGTCGAACACGCGTTCGGGGCGGGCGGGCGCGGATGATGCGACCCAGAAGGCAGGAGAGGCCAACACCCGTGTAGCGTGCTGAGGCAGTGGCGGGCGCTGGGCAGGCAGCGCGGAGGCCGCCACACTGGGTAAGGCCAGTGCTTGGCGGATGGCATTCTGCATAGCAGCAAGCCCGCCCGCGTGCGCAGGGTTAGCCACAAGGAAAGCATGCAGCCCTCAGGACGATGAACGCAGGCGATGAGAAGGAGGGGCAGGAGACTGCAGAGAAGCAACGAAACCGCGAGAAGAATGATTTTCAAGGAACGAAGTCGCTTGAAGCAGTGACCTCGCTCAGGGTTTAGGGTTTGTTGAAGATGTCCTGCCTCATCTACACCGCCACCTTGCTGCACCTTCTGGATTTGCCCGTGCAAATAGTATCAGCTCACATTACGCATTAAGTCGAAAGAATCGTGGCTGGTAAACCAAGCTGTCGCTGCCGCCTTCGATGGGCTCATTCTGCCTGCGTCTCCTGGTAATGTCAAAGATAGGCCAGCTTGTAAAAAGTTTCATCGCCATTGGCGTTGTTCAACATAACACTGACTTCAGACCAGGCGTGTGGCCTTTGTATTAAGACTGTATAAGTAGTTGGGGCAGTGCCACAGCAGAGACTTACGATCTGGCACATGCATGCGATGCCATGCAGCATGTTCATGGGGATCATGCACACCAACGCCACGCCTGGCACGAATGCCAACAGAAGACACGGTGCTACATTGCTGCACTGGTGCAGGATGGAACACCTGAAAACCTGAGGGATGCAGCAGCCATGTGCAACCTCAGAGCACTGCAGCAGTCTGTGCTGGCTCACCACCGACCACAAGCTGCCAACCAACGGCAGCTACACCGTCAACTGCAGCACTGGGGGCATGGAGGAGGTTAAAAAACTGGCGCCGCTGGTCTGTTGCGCAGCATCACAGCATGTTGTTCTAGTTGTTGTTGCTGCTGCTGGAGACTGTGCCCGGAGGCAGATGCAGATTTTGCGACAGCAGGTGTGGGTCTTGAATGTATCAATTGTCTTAGCACTATCATCTAATATAATATAATATATCATGTGCCATTGTTTTGCTGCATTGGCTGCGTTGCAGGTTCTGCAGTTTGGTAGCCAGCACTGGGTGCTTTGAGAATGTGAACGGTGCTTGTGTGCGTCATGGCCGATGCCACTGCCACATGTGTTTGTGTGATGAGACCATGCCGCCATGGTTGGCATCTCTGTGGCTGGTTAGCAGGGCCTTCACGCTTTCTGTGTTTTCTGGGCAACACATGCAGGTTTCCGTTGGCCTCCTGGCTGCGTGGTAGACAGCTGCTGTTGGCCGAGGCATGATTTGCATGCATCAGCAGGAGGCATGAGCAAGACGGGAGCTGCGTCATGCCTAGGATGTTCAGCCAGTAGTATTGGGGCGGGAAAGGGCGCGCGCATCGTGACCAAGTGGCGCAGCAACCGCGACTCCACACGGTTTCGATCTGGCCTGGGAGAAATCGCAGATCACCATGTACTGACGCAGTACGGGCCCTCTCACTGGCGAACGTGTGGGTGAGCTCTGGCCTTTAGAAGCCGTGTCTCAGCTAGCATTTTTACAACGTCTTGTGGAGTGGTCGGTCTACCACTTCCAGGTCCCCCCCAGAGCTGCTGCTGAGGAGGTGGGTTCGCGCGCTCCTCCTCTCATGTAGGGCTGCTGCATCGGTGCAGTCCAGGATAGCTCCGCTATCCACCTGCAAGAACCCATACATCCTTTGCCCTGCGTTTGAGCTAGACACCCTCTTGCTGCGTCAATCGAGCATGCTCAGCTGGGCGTAGAACGGACTGCGCTGTTGCCTGCTGCTCCCGGTTTGCACATCGCTGGCACGCCCTGCTGTTCGATGATGAGTAGTCTGCTGATTGCCCTCATCATGCAGTGCTTGTTACTGAACGCAGGGTGCTGCCGCGGCGAGCAGAACGCCCCATCGGTCCCGTTAACTCGCCGTAAGTGCTGCACCGATGCATCGGGGAGCGAGGCATGCACACGACACACCACATCCCAGGCAGCATTTCCAGCCATCCGCACACGGGTGGTTTGAGCTGCAGCGATCATTCAGGCGATCAACGCCGCTTGGCAGCGCATTTCGTGCCTCGGGGATTCCCTTTCCGTTACTCCATCCAGGGAACCCAGGATCACCACAGCCCATCAGCCTCTAGCTCTTGCAACTGTGCCACTGCAGCCATTACATGATGTGTGCAGCCCGCCTATATGCATGTGTGCATATGTGTGGGCAGTGGGCCCAAGCCTACAGAATTCTTGATTGATCATGCCTGCACTGGCTGCTGCACACAGACGATGGCGCCTTGCGGGGCGTGGTGTCTTGTGGCATGTGCACTGGTCCTGGCCGCATGCCACGTGCATGCTGAAGGTGAGCTGAGTGCGTGCCCTCTGTTTGTAGCGCTGTGCTTTGTGTATGCTCTGGGTCTTCCTGACCAGTACGAGGGTCATCTCTGTAGCACAAGACGCCAGCATGGACTGAAACAAACAATCACGGTTTCTGGTTGCATGTGCAGATGTGGCCATGAAGGCCACTGGCCGTATGCTGCTGTCCAAGATGTTTGGCGGCCAGCAGGCTGGTGAGTGCGGGCCTGACGCTGAAGACAGTCAATATGCTGCATGGCTTTCAAAGGTTGTGGTGGATCTACCACAAGAATGTTTGCAGCACGGAGTATATCGCCGAGCTTACATCTGCCAGACTAGCCTTCAGATCTGTTGCAAGCGCTGCTGCTGTTTCTCTGCGCTGCTGGTGTGCTTGCAGAGCCCGAAGTTTCTGCGTCCCTGCGGACCTTGCTGCAGTACGACTACATGACCAAGGATCCCAACGACTGCCGTGATTTCTGGCCTGAGTGCAATGACGGCAAAGGCAACTGTGACAAGAATGTGCGCGCACGCATGTGTCTTTTGTGTAGTAGTGCAACTGCCATCATCTGGTGCACTCCTGGTTGTGTTCTTGCTATCTTGATACTCACACACTCTTGCTGACCAACACTTGATCATGCGCAATGAGTTCTGCATCACTGCATGATGACGCGCCATTGTTTGTGCTGCATCTGGTACGTGAAGTGCTGCAAGCAAAAGATGCAGGATGAGCCTGACTGCACCAAGCAGTACCCAGAGTGCGCGTTTACCCTGAAAGGGCAGAAGAAGTGCGACTACAACTGCTGCAGGCAGAAGAAGTGCAAATGTGTTGGCCCCACCGGTCCAGCTGGCCCTCGCGGCCCAACCGGCCCTGCAGGCCCAGCAGGTGAGCGTCAGTTGTTGAAACCGTGCTGGTTGAAATTAAGCCGCTGTTCACATGCATGCGCTGGTGTTGTTCTTGTGCTGCCAGCAAGTAAGCGCTGCTAGCCTGAATAATTCATCACGGCACAGCTTAAAATAACAGACAATGAAGTATCTCAGTCGCATTGTGACTTCTGGATGCAGGTGATACGGGGCCCAAAGGCCCGCAAGGC
This sequence comes from Haematococcus sp. NG2, assembly GCA_004335575.1. Lineage (NCBI taxonomy): Eukaryota > Viridiplantae > Chlorophyta > Chlorophyceae > Chlamydomonadales > Haematococcaceae > Haematococcus > Haematococcus sp. NG2. Next base: position 384,454 of record QAXD01000203.1, on the reverse strand, counting down.
AACTCTGGCCCTGTTGGTCCCACCGGCCCTACTGGCCCCAAAGGTCAGCGATGGAGCATTGTACACCTCATGCAACCCTGACGAGTGCTGCTCTCAAGCCTGTATTGTTCCTTGCAGTTCTTCGTATATTGAGCATGGCAGATGGCGTTAAATGATGGATTGACATACTGTCTGGGCATGCTACACGCAGGTGATACTGGTTCGGCTGGTCCGGCTGGCCCTACGGGTCCCCAGGGCCCCACTGGCCCTAAGGGCCCCACAGGTGAGTGCATGAATTGAGATGCAGGCCCTGGGTTGATGCGTGAGACTGCATGGTTGTACCAGCTGCAAGGAACACCTAGCCCATTAATGGTTGCGGCTTCTTATGGAGAGATGCAATGGTGCAGCAACCGTGTAAGAGGTTGCGTAGCTGGGCGTCCTGCTCTGTAACATGCTCAACTCATGGCGCATGTATGGTGCGTGCAGGCGATCAGGGTCCGGCGGGTCCCACTGGTGCACCTGGTGGAGCTGGCCCACAGGGGCCACAGGGGCCTGTGGGTGCGTACTCAACCAACCATTGGCTGTGTGTCAGCATCATGGTGGTGTTGTCCAGGATGGTTGGTGTGCCTTGGCTTGCAGTCTATGTCTGCATGCTGCAGTCATCTTGCAGCCCTTGACCAGGAGGCAAGCACCGACCAGCAGCCAATTCTGCTGTACCTGTGCGCACGTGTTCCTGCGCTCCTGCATGACCCCCTCTCCCATGCGCACCCCCGGACCTGCTGACCCCATCTGCCCACACCTGCACACCCAGGCCCCACTGGTCCTCAGGGTCCACAGGGTTACAAGGGCGACCAGGGCCCCGCTGGACCTGTTGGCCCCACTGGTACGCACCGTGCATTGCCTGGCAGCTGGTCACGCCTGTGTGGTGTGATCCATGTGCGTAGTAGCTGTGGCATTCCTGCTTGGGTTGGCTTGCATGCAGCATGTACAATTGTATGTATCCCGCCATGCATGGCTGGCAGGTCCATTGCCTCGTTTGCACAGTCAACAGCAGCATGCTATTGCTGCCGCATTGCCCCACTCCTGCAGGCGAGCAGGGCCCCGTTGGCCCCGCTGGCCCCAAGGGCAACAATGGTGACACTGGCGGCCAGGGTCCTGTTGGTGCGTGTCCAGCAAGCTGCTGCATTGTCGACATCATGACTGTGGCTCAACAGTGATTTGGCTTGTGCAGTTGTAGCCAGATTCATGGCCGCCATGGACGTTACACAAGCCAGTTTGCAGATTACTGTTTGCACTAGTTGTTCCAGCTATCCTGACCCCATCTGCCTGCACATGCACACTCAGGCCCCACTGGTCCTCAGGGTCCACAGGGTGACAAGGGCGACCAGGGCCCCGCTGGACCTGTTGGCCCCACTGGTATGCCCCATGCATTGCCTGGCAGCTGGTCACGCCTGTGTGGTGTGATCCATGTGCGTAGTAGCTGTGCCATGCCCGCTTGGGTTTGTTTGTATGCAACTTGCACAAGCATCGTGTGTCGTGCTTGGGTGGCAGGTCAGGTGTGCATTTGGTATGGCCCAAATGCTCTTGCTGCCACCTCCTTACCCCATTCCTGCAGGCGAGCAGGGCCCCGTTGGCCCCGCTGGCCCCAAGGGCAATCAGGGTGACACTGGCGAACAGGGTCCTGTCGGTGCGTGTCCGGCAAGCTGATGCGTGTGCTAGGCCATGCTCCCTGGTTCGGGCCTTCACACTCACCTGACACCCACCTATGTACACAGGTCCTACTGGCCCACAGGGCCCTAAGGGCGAGAACGGGCCCCCTGGCGCGCCTGGCCCTGCTGGTCCCACTGGTGCGCACCGTTCAATACGTCTCGTGGCCTGCCTGTGCTGTGCTGCCTGTGTTGTGGGCAGCGACCACGGCAGGCTGTCCTGCTCTTCCAAGCAGAACACCTGAGAGCTTTTCAACTGGCCAACCAGCTTGCTGTGCTTGCATGCCTATCTGATTCTTGCACATGCAGGCGCGTCAGGCCCCGAGGGCCCTAAGGGCCCCACCGGAGACAAGGGTGACCAAGGACCACAGGGTCCGACAGGTGCCTAAGTGGAGTGCAGTGCTGTAGGCTTGCTGTTGCAGCGATGCAGTAGGCACGCCCCGTCCACCACCTGGACGGCATTCTGCCCGCGTTGTCCTCTCCCCCGCCCCTCTCAAAAAGCTGCTGGGCCCTGCTTTTGCCCCACCCTTATTCCTGAGGTGTGCATCCTTTTGTAATCAACTGAGCTACAGGCGAGCAAGGCCCCAAGGGTGACACAGGTGACACCGGAGCCATTGGTGAACAGGGCCCCGTCGGCCCTGCTGGTGGGTGGCCGGTCCTCGCGTCCTTCCCTCCCTCAGTCTGATGCTTTGCGCTGGGTCTGCACTCTGCAGCTTGCGTGATGGTTGAGGTGACAGCCATGTGATTTTGATGGTTGAGGTGACAGCCATGTGATTTCCTATCCTTTTCTGCAGGCCCCCAGGGTCCCGTGGGTCCCACTGGCCCTGCTGGCCCCCAGGGCGACGTCGGCCCTACTGGCGCACCGGGTGAGATGGTGTCTGAATGTGCTTGCCTTCATACTGCTGCCTTGCGCGCCCAAACCCTTAAGAGGCAATGGCTTCACGCGCATAGCAGCACACACCAGATGCTGCGCTTATGACACCTGCTGCGAAAGTTAACAACACTTAAAACCAGCATGAGTACAAGCAGCCGTTGTTGTTCCATTTTGGTGGCACAGCTGCCGAACTCTGATGTCCTGACACTCGGTGCTGAACACACTGCTTCATGTGCTGCACTCTGAAGGCGAGGTTGGTCCTGCGGGCCCAACCGGCGAGAAGGGTCCAGCAGGAGCGACTGGTCCTGAGGGTCCTTCTGGTGAGTGGGTGCATCGTGTGGCGGCTCATCTGCGGCTGCATTTGTTGTTCTGTTACACGACTGTAGTCCGCAGCCATCATACCATCTTGTGAGCTGCACCCCCTCCTGTTTTTGCCACGCTACTGGAGCTGGCCCTGCACACAGCACTGGTGCACTCACACCAATCATGTGTGTTGTTTGTGTGTTGTTCCAACCTGCAGGTGAAGTGGGCCCACCTGGCAACACTGGTCCGAAGGGCGACACTGGTGCTGTGGGTCCAACTGGCCCACAAGGTACACCGTCCTGTTGCTGTTGTTATTCTCACGACTCCCATAGCATGCAATGCGCGGTGTAAAGCCTTGCTGGAAGCACCGGATGTGCTGTTCGAATCATGGCTGGAAGGTTCTGCACCTCACGCCATGAAGCACAAGCCTTGGCCAGCAAATTCTGCTGTGCCAGGGTGCACGTGTTCCTGTGCTCCTGCTTGACCCCCTCTCCCATGCGCACCCCCAGACCTGCTGACCCCATCTGCCTGCACCTGCACACCCAGGCCCCACTGGTCCTCAGGGTCCACAGGGTGACAAGGGCGACCAGGGCCCCGCTGGACCTGTTGGCCCCACTGGTACGCACCGTGCATTGCCTGGCAGCTGGTCACACCTGTGTGGTGTGATCCATGTGCGTAGCAGCTGTGGCATTCCTGCTTGGGTTGGCTTGCATGCAGCATGTACAATTGTATGTGTTGCGCCATGCATGGCTGGCAGGTCCATTGCCTCGTTTGCACAGTCAACAGCAGCATGCTATTGCTGTCGCCTTGCCCCACTCCTGCAGGCGAGCAGGGCCCCGTTGGCCCCGCTGGCCCCAAGGGCAATCAGGGT
>QAXD01000203.1:335915-377775 GCA_004335575.1 Haematococcus sp. NG2 | reverse complement strand
TGGGGTGACCCTGTGTCATGTGGGAAACAGGTGGACTGAGTTGTTTCCTGCAAGGTTTGGAAGCAACATCCTGTGTTGTGGACGCATGTGGGCTGCACCCTCATGTGGACGCAGGGAGCACGTTATGTATGGAACTCTGTGAACAACAAGCGGCCAGGGTGCTGTAGGCTGGGTCTTGCTGTAGCACGGGGCGGGGGGATGCAGCATTGTGACGTTGATGTAGAGCTGCTCAGCATGCGGCCATGCTCCCCATGCACGTGGCTTGCACTTTTGTGTTTTGAGATACTTTTTCCTCGGATTTTCACACAACTGCGCTGTGGCTCAAGCAGGCTGCACCTGCCAGCCCAGCCAGACACTGGACTCCCAAGCCTCCTGTACAAACATCCCCGTGCCCTCGCACCATCTCCGCAAACACTGCACCCCAGACTTTGATCACATGTTTGTTTGCTCTTTGATGATGAATTTGGCCTGGCACTATTGTTACAGGTTGCAAAACACTTAGTGTAACATGCTATGGCTGGCCTGCTGTGTTCATGCTGGCTCTGTCTGACCAAGCACATTCACTGGCAACAACAGTCTGATGCAGCAGCAGCAGCAGCGGCCCTGAAAAGCAAGCACACAACCAGCGACACGACACGTCTGTATGGCGGTGCAACCTGCATCATATGCCCGTGTATTATGTCGGTAATTGGCAACGGCACCAAACTCACATTACATGGTCCAGTTTGCACGAGCACAGCTTGTGTGCTGTTATGCAACCAACCAAAACAATGTGGGATGCAGCCTTGGGATCCGTCTCAGGAGCTTGACACAACCATGCCAACAAGCAAAACAATCTTCTGCACTGTCTTTCCTGCCTACAAAATGCGCGTCATCAACAGCCCATGACCATATGTACTGTCATGCAGAGCACTGCATGTGTTGAAAGCTGTGGTTGTCATGAACAGCACGGCTGAGTTTGAGTTATTGTTGCTGCACCCATCAGTCCATGAATTTGAGGGCCTTCCTGGATGCATATCTAGGTTGTGGTTGTCAGTGCGCTCTATGATTTTCCACCAGTAATGACTAAGGTGCCGCTATCATCCTACTGCAATCTTATATCGTGTCCACAATTGTACATCTCTGCGTGACCTTGTACCAGCAGCTTCACAGCTTGCTGCCGGGTGTGTTAGGTGCAGATTCTATGCTTCGCCCAGTGCGCGGCCGCTGCCTGGCGTCAGCTGCGTCCTCATCCCCCGATGGCGCTGTAGGTGCAGGCGGCACCCCACGCCGTACGCGCAAGCGCGCACGCACGCGCTGCTCGTCCTCCTTAGATGCCTGCATGTGGAAGCAACTTGCCACCAGTGCTGTAAGCTCCCGATGTGTTACCAGAAGTTACATTTGGCTCCTGCATCCAGGTAGCACCTGAACCTGTCAAAATACATGTCTGTTGGGTGCGCACTAAAGGCTGCCAGCTCACCGGTGCCTTGGTGGCCCAAGGGTGGTTCTCGGGTAGCTCGATATCCTCAATGCTCACCCTGTGGTTTGCCCTGCAGATGCATGGCCCTGGTCAATGGTCAACATGTGCATGTGCACATTGTGCATGCAACGCCATGCGTGTAGTTCTTGCAAAGGTCTCTGCGTCACGACCTTACCGCTCCTTTTGTCTCCTGGCACGTGCAGCAGCGATCTGCTCGTCTGAGAGCGTTGGCATGGGTACTGTGTTGACGTTCTTCATCACATCTGCAGCGTGTTTTCAAGCCCTGTTTGCTGTAAGCTTGGCACTCTGGTTGTTTAGAGCAGCACGGCTGCCCATCATCCTGCATCAGCTGGCAACAGATGGCTCCCACCATTCATGAAGACGTCCTTCTTAAAGCGGTTCTGGTCCAAGTAACCACGCTCCTCTAGCCCGTATAGTGATCTGCATAGTCAGTCAACGGGGTGCGTCAACTGGAAAATACTTTGCCGCGCCCGGTCAAGGTGTCAGCTCCCTACCCTGCCCGGCGCTTGTCGATGAAGACCTTGGCCACTCCAAGCAGCAGGAGGCCACTGGCCGCCAACACGGGCACTGGGGGCCCGCTGGGGGCCTGGACAGCAGGTGCTTGCGATACTGACACAACCTGTACACGCTGCTGGGCGCCACCTCCCATCGCTGACAACCGAAAATCACAGCGGATGTGCACCACGGGGGTGCGGCAAGGGTGTGCTGGGCGGGAGGTACTTGCAGACTGCATGGTTCGAAGCGACGCAAGACTATTCATGGTGAAGCACATGGCATTTACGTAGTTGTAGTCGCAGCCGGGTGCTGAAGTTGTGTGTAGACTGGTGCTGTTTCAGCGGTACCATAATGCGTGATGTCACCAGTTATGTCCCACGCATGTGGACAGTACAGTGCTTCATGCAAGAGTTCTTGCTCCTGAAGAGAACAGCTTGGGAGGAACAACCAGATTCTGCAGCTGAAGCTGTGAGGATGACAGTGGCTCATGTGCCTTTGGCTCTCCTGGTGTACCCAAAACAGCTATGTGCCGTCTCGCAAGAGGCTGCATTATGAAACTGCTGCTGGCACATTGTGAAAAATCCTGTGCACGCATGCAAGCAACAGTAGAGGCAGTTGGGCATGACACCTGCGACCCAGCGGCTGAAAGCTGTCTTGTAAGGTTCCACTTATGAACGTCATGGTCACTGAACAATCTGCACAAACGAATCCCACATTGGCCAGTGTTTACTGCACTGCACCAGGCCAGCAGAGCGTGGTGCCACATCCATCTACATACCCCATCTGCTGGAGCAGCACCTGCCAGGCCCTAAAACACACACAGGCGTGGGCACTCCCGCATTCTCCACAAAACACCACTACAATTTCCACTGCACGCACTACAGCGCAATACGATGTGGGGTTTGTACATTAGCATCACCTTGAAGATGCCCTGTCACATGAATGAGTTAACACTGCCGTTATTAACTGGTGTGCGTGCATGATGGCGCTTGGCTTGCATGGATGCATGGGGGTCTTATGCATCTCCCTCTGTAGCTGGATCCTGGGGCTTCTCCTCACTTTCTAATGTTGCCTTTTTGCGCCGCTGGAACAGCTTCTTGATGGCTGCCCAGTGTGCATGGACCAGTGCTCCTGCCAGCAAGCCCACGGCGATGCTGGGTATGTGCACCCGGTACACTGATTTTAAGCGCTTAACTTGTTTCCGCAGCGCCCCGTTGGTGTTGCGCACTGCCTGGAGCTCGTTCTTCAAACCCTCGACCTTCTTGCGATACGCCTTCTGGTAGTTTTGGATGGTGCGGTTGAACTGGGTGTGTTCGACAACAGCGCATAATCCGTGAGGGCTCAGATCAGCGCCGTCAATCGAGATGATTTGCGGCCATACAACATATTCGCTTCAGCAGCCACACCTGAACTTTTGTAATCTCGCATCGCGGGCAAGGAGGGGGGAGGGCGGTCGAACCCTTTTGTCCCTTCTCCTCCTCTGGTTTCTTTTGACTGCCTGGCCAGTTCATTCCAATTGTATTCGTTTTACCAAACCGGTTGATGAACCGCTCGGTCGCCACGAGCCAGGAGCCTAAGGGCCTAAACCCGCACTGAACCCTACACCTGACATCACCTACGCTGGAGCCCCAGCGGTGAGGTGCCCGCAGACTACAAATATGCACGCTGTTCAGCCAACAAATGATGTGCGCTTGCACCAGCAGGTTAACCAGCTGCTGTGCAAGCAGGCCATGCACACGCGAGTTGGGGTGTGCCAGGTCGAAACAGAAATGAGCACGAGGGTCTGCGCACATGCTCGTTGCCGGCTGGCCAAACTGCATTCAACTAAAGGAAAGCAAGTGCTGCTCAGTACGGAGGGGTCGCCTACCTGCAATGTGCCCGCACTTGATCAGTCAGGGGAGTTTCATGGTCAGGGGAGTTTCATTGGGTAATTTGTGTGGGCTACAAAAGTGGACTGGTTGCACTTGCCATGATATCGTACGGGTCAGCAAACTGGAGACACGGCTGCTCAACAGTGGTAAAACCCAGCTGTTTGTGCTGCGCCGTGCAGCTGTGTTGATGTCCCACAGCAGCACGGTGACACCTGCAGCCAAGTGCAAGCATGCAGCTACTTACGTCATGCCGTTGAGTGCAGCAGCTACAACTAGCTGCCACTCAATGGCAATGGTGTTTGTGCGGTAGGTGCTTCAAGCAGGGGCAGCTCGTACCGGCCCCGCTAGCAGCCACCTCCTCGGCCAACTGCTGGGCGGCTGCAAGGATGCCGGCATTCATGCGCGCGTGATAGCTTTCATAGGTTGGGCATGAGTCTGGTGGGTGCGAGTGATAGGGTGCCAGGTCAAAGGGGAAGCTCGTGGCAATGACCAGCGCTTGCTTCTGTGGCGGCGGCCCAGGTGCTGCTGTGGCCGCTGCAGCGCGCTGGGACGCCAGCACGGGCAGCAGCGCGCGGGCTGCAGACTGCACACTGCTTCCCACTTGGTCGAGCAGAGCAGTTAATAGAGCTGGGTTGCCTGCCACTGGGCTGATGGCCTGCACAGTGCAAAGTTCTCGCACATTATGTGTGTTGCAGCTGCAGCTGAGGCAGGTTTACAATTATGCAAGCGAGAGATTTCAGGCAGCACACAATCTGGTTGCTCAGCATAACTGAAGAGCGGGGTACCACAGCTTCAGCTGCTTGTCAAAACTGACAGAAGGAACTAAAGAGCCAATCACTGGTTCACACTCCACAGCTAAAATGAACAGCAGCTGCTAACAGGCTCTGTTTATCCTACACACACATAAACCCACAGAAAGCATCACGTGCTAGTAGCTTGGAGCTGGCTACTCACGCGCAGATCATTTGCTCCAGATCACAGGATGTGGCCGGTTGTGTGCTGCGCAGCAAGCTGGGCGGCAAAGGATTCGTCAGCCTTGACCTGCGCTATGTACTGCTGCACCTGCCCACCCAGGCAGCGCTCATGCTCATAATGCAAGCTGGTCCTTGGGGTAGGTGCTTGCCGACGAACCTGTGAAGGCACATGTTCAGCACAGGTGCACATTCAAGGTACACACATGATGAATGAAGAGGAGGAGCAGACAATGCTGAACAGAGCGGGAAACAGAGCAATTTGAATAACTTATACCTGCCCATGCGAACGAGTGCTTGATCAAGTCCCAGCCGCCATCATCCTCAGGTGCCACACCAAAGCTCAGCTGGTCGATCCACAGCCCGGGAGTGTGCACAGCAATCTATGAGTGTAGGCACCGCATGCTGCACTCTGTCCCTCTGTTGTTGACCGCCCTGCTTGCATGTCGCGTTAAATAATAGACTGTCACAGTGTTTTCAATTGCTTGTGTGGGTGAGGTGGAAAGTGTGGTGTGTGTCGCTCATACTGCAGGCAGCAAGCCAGCCAAGAGCATGAGCCAGAGGAGCCAGGAGCATATGCAAATGAGGCTGCACATGGTGGCCTCCAGATTTACATGCCTGCACCTGCACGGGCAACCATTCATAAAACGCCATGCATACTTACTCTGGTGCCGCACCATGACTGTTACTTGATCACCGATTGCTATCACGGCGGCATGTTCTGCAGACCCCACTACCAGGCAAAAGGTATCCCCCCCTTGGGGAACCCCACCTGGCTCCAATCACCAGAATTGCAGCCTTTCTGCACACCCCACTGATGACATCAGTGGTCCAGTTGCGCACCAACAATATCTAGGACCTGCAGCGGTTTGGACCGCTCTGAAGGGAAGCACACAGCGTGAAAGACCCGAGCAGCCCGCTGCGGCGTTTGTACAGCACCTAGTTATATGCAGAGGCCCTAGAAGTTGTGAATGCATTCAGCTGGTGCAGGTATGGTGTTGCTGCATCGTGAGGTAAAGTACACACAAAAACAACAGCATGCTTCCATCATACGATGAATCGTGGTGATGGCAGCTAATAAACTGAAGCAACACCATAGGGGTGTGAGGATCATCCATCTCCTCATGCATAATTTGCATGGAATTGTCAACTGGGCCAGTGAGGCAGGCACACACCAGCTACAATGATCCTGATCATATTGCCACAGCAGCCGCTGCTGCCTGCAACACGTGTTCCACTGCCACCTCCAGCTGCTCCAGAGCTGACTGCACATCCTCATCTTCCGCCTGGTTGCGCGCTGCTGCGATGCAAAGCGCATCAAATGCCTGCAGCGGCAGATGCAAGCACCAGTGCGGTCACTGGTCAGGCACGTGCATACAGCTTACAAGATGCTACAGATCTGTTATCTTGTATTCAAGTGAAGGATCTGCACTAGGAGCCAACAGAATGCCACACAAGGGCCGCACATGATGCCACACGCACATCTGCATCGCATTTTGTGGGGTGCTGTGGGGCAACACGCATCTAAGTTTCTCACCTTGAGCTGTGCTAGGAATGTGAGATATGCGCCATGCACGGCTTCTGCTGTGCTTACATCCACTTTTAGCAGTGCCCACGGCAGGAAGAAGCACGACTGGTACACAGCATCAAATGATCCATAGCTTAGGGCGTCACTTAGGTCCTTGAACTTGCCGCGCTCAGCGAGCTGCCGCAGCTCTGCAAATGCGCGCCCCTTGTTGGATCTGATGGTGGCCACATACTGCGAGGCTGTGAGAGCCGGCAGTACGCTACTGCTGCCCTCCAACAGGCGGTACGCTTCCTCTCTGTCCATCCGTGCGCCAGTCCTGCTGTTGGGTGTGGCATCTGTGTCTGCTGACGTGCCTGCAACTGCATATGTCGCATCAGACAACACAGCTGGGAGCAGGAGGCCAGTGAGCATACAGCGGCGAGTGGTGCCATATGAACGGACACAGGTGGGCTTGGTCAAGGCTGCGCGGGTGGACACCCTCTGACTGTCATGTGCTGTGATGAGCTGTTGAGCACTGGATGGCAGCGACCTGCAGTCTGAGCACACAACCGTTCATCGCACGAAGTGAGCTCAGGCATCATGCGCTGAATTGCATGGCACTGCAGGGTTCCGGCATGGCCAGACCTGCTGCTACTGCATGAAGTGCCGCTGCATGCCACATCATCCATCCCAAACATGCGTTGTTACCAGCGATCAGATAGTTGAAAACCCGATAGAGCGGGACGCATTGAGGGGCTGCGACTCTGTGACTGCGCCCTCTCACGCGGGTGCTGTGGTTGTGCATTGACGCAAGAGTTTGAAGAGAATAGTTCATCATTTCTCAGATATAATAAGACCTTCCAGTGCGATGTGAGCCGGAACCCTAGATCACTTTCCTACAGCATTCATGAGTTGTGCGAAACAAACAGCAGTATCAGTTCATGCGATTAACTAACACATGGCACAGAGGTAGGATCCGGCTGCCACTGTTCATTGATGGTTGTCCATGACATGTGTTTTACACATCCAAGAACAGTCTTAAGACTTCAACGTGCTGCGCAATGTGCGCTTGTCTCACACCCGTGGTCTCTCTCTTCTTCAAGTACGCCCATGTGGCTTACATCACATTACCGTACATATCACACCCGACACCAGTGACATTTCCCCATCACAGGGATCATGCTCACTCCATTCGTGGCACACGACAGCATGTGAGCGCCTTTTTGCACAGTGGGACAGAGACCAACATACGAGCGGAAGCGTGGCTGCAAAGTCTCCTGATGCCGAAGCCATGAGCACATGCTTGCACATCTTGACATCTGAACCATATGTCCGACACACGACCTAGCACCTACCACTGAACCGTAACCATTTACAAACACACAGCCCTTCATGATTGAATGAAACCTTTAGACATGGCCTGGCTGTACTGTGAATAAGCAGATCCCGAGAAACACAGCTGCGTTCCAGCACCTGTTTGGCAGCACTGCTCATGCGGTTTAGGCCTTGCGCCACTGTTGCCTGCTGCTTGCAGCAGCAGCGTCATCCTCGTCACCTCTCACGATTGTGGGGATGATCTGGGGCGGTACGCCTGCAATGCCAGAAGACAAGAACAGGTGGCCACCAGAGGGGCTCCCTGAGCGACGGCCGGCTGCACCGGGGCTGGCGGCACGATTGCCAGCCCGTGGTGCGCCAGGGCCAGATGTAGGGCCACCCCCAGGTGAGCGTGCCCGTGGCCGTACAGGGCCGACGTCTGTGGCGCCGGAACCAGACACGGCAGCGGTGCTACTGCCAGGACCTGTCAGGGCCGCCACGCCGGATGAGCCAGCATGTGCCCCTGCTGAGCTGCCACCTGCGCTGTGGGCCCCAGCCCCAGGGCGCTCACGGGGCGCACCACGGCCGACAAGACGATGACCAACTGCTCCTGACGCCACCACCGCCTGGATGTTCGCTGCGGCCAGCATTGCAGCTGCAGTTGCGCTCGCTGCAGCTGCTGCTGTGGCCACACGCAGGGATGCCAGGCTGGCACCGGACATGCCCGCCTCTGATGCCCCACCACTCAACACACGCGTCACTCGCTGTGCTCCATGGCCTTCGACCAGCCCTTCATTCCCTGGGGATGTCACCCGTCTCGCAACAGGTGCTGCTGCCACCTGTGTTGGAGGCTCTGTAGTGACTCCTGAGCTAGCCCGGCGCTGCTTGGCTCCTGGGCTTCCCATACGCGCTGCTGCCGTTTGGACGCCTGCCTCCCCTGGCACTCTGACACCCCCATGTGAAGCTGCACGCTCCTGCACCAGCACCACCTGCTCTGCTGGCGTGATTACTGCTGCTCTTGCGCCCGCCACACTCACCACATCGAAGGGCTTGCTGGTTGCCATTACCCGGCCAGGCTGGTCCTTGGCCCCGCCACCTCCCCCGCTGCTGCTGCGTGCCGCACGTGCACGCTTTGCACGCTGCCCATCGAGTTCCTGGCCACCAGCATAGTCCTGGCCTGCCATCGCCGCGAGTGCCGCGGCCGCCTGCTGAGCCTGCAGCTGCCACAGCAGGCTGGTGGTACCAGGTGTGCTCGGCCGCCCGCCTGCCCCCTCCCCCTCAACCAGGTCGGCCTGTGAGGCACGTGAGGTCATACCGGAGGGCGCGTGAGAGGGCGTGAGGAAGGGAGCAGACGGCTCTGGTGTGGGCCCCGACAAGCAACCCACCGCAGCTGGGCCTGTCCAAACAGGCAGGGTGGCAGGATTGGCGGCCGGTACGCCGTCCCCTTCGGCACCCAAGTCCTCTGCTGCATCACCTTGCACGGCAGGTGCGTGTGGTGGGGCAGCCTCAGCCTTGAGTACCTCCTCATCAGCTGCATCCCTGTTTGCGGATGCCAGAGGCGGGGTGCGGATGCCACTGCTGCTGCAGCCCCGGCTGCCACCTACAGGAGCACCTGCAGTCCCACTGTCTGCCGCTTCTGCTGCACCTCCGCCTGCACCTAGCCTGTCATCGCCGCTGCTGTGGTGAATAAGATGGGCTGCCACGCTTGCACCTTCTGCATGAACTGCACTTGGGCTGGGGGCTGATGCGGCGCGCGCGCTCTGTTTGCCTGCCACCACGGTGCTGGCCACCATGCGCACACTGGCTGCAGTAGGTGCAACTCCGACGCCCATCGTCCGCGCTGCCGGGTACAGCGACAGCAGCTGTGCCGCAGGCATGGCCAGGAAGGGGCTGGTAGGGGTGGGTGGGGCACGAGGAAACGACACGCCCCCGTCAGGGCTGCTGAACAGCACCTTGCCCTCATGCTGCATCCCCTGACCACGTGTGCCCAGCGCGCGTTGCTGTGGGGGTGAATCAGCATCATCACTGCTGGCGCGCCGCTCCTCACGGCTTCCCAGCGGGCTGAGCAGCGCCCCTGGCACAACACCTGCGGCAGCTGCCTGCAGCGTCAAGGGGTTGTGGCCTAAAGGCCCAGGTGGGCGCCAAGGTGGGGAGCGAGAGGAGGCTGTAGATGGAGAGCGCCCAATTGGCGCAGCCCCCGCTGCGGCTGCAGGCGCTGCTGCTGTCGCCACCCCATAGCTGCCCAGGCTGTTCATGCCTGCGGCCCCAAGGGATGAGTTGCCAGCTGCTGGCCCAGTGAGGCTACCACTACTGCTGGGCTCCTGCACGCTGCTCTGCCGCATGTCTTGGTGCATCGGGGACTGCGGCTTGGTTGAAGGTGGACGTGCTGCACCAGACCAGGGCGTTGGTCCATTGGGCTGGGAAGCTGAGGCTGCGCTGAATGCACGGTCCAGGATGGAAGGCGGTGCAGCAGCAAGTGCTGGGCTGGAGGGATCTGCCAATCCTTCGGCAGCCAGCCGCGCCAACAGGCCCATGCCCTGCGTACCATATGACACTGCCGGCCGCTGCTTAGGTGCAGGTGCCACATGCCGTGGCTTACCTGTGCCTGATGCCAACTTGTGCTGCCGCGCTGCTGCCCCAAATGCGGCAGGTTTGCGCGCCGAGGGCAGCTCCGCGGGGTCTGCCTGAGACTCCAGGTCAATCAAGGGGCTGGTGCCCAGCTCCTGCTCTAGCACTGCTGCATGCTGCTCGGCATCCACATGGAGTTGTGGCGGCTGTGAGCTGGCACGCTGCTGCGCTGCCGCGCTGGCGACCAAGCCTGGTGCGCCACCTGGAGTTGGAGGGATGAACGCAGAGGCTGAGCGCGGACGCTCAGGCTGCGAGCTGCGCAATGTGTGCAGGCTGTCAGTCACCACAGCCCCAGCGACGGACTCATCAGGTTGTGCGTCCCGGGTCAGGCCAGGGGGCGGAGTGATGCCAAGCAGAGCGTGCAGGCGAGCAGAAGGGCCGCTTGCACCTGTGGCCCTGGTGCTTGGTGAGCCGCGCGCAGCCATGAGGTTGGGTGAGGGTGTGCGCACAGCGCCTGCGTACCGAGACCCAGCCGCCAGGCTCCTCTGTGCACTAGGCTGTGAGTGTGGGAATGAGGGAGTAGAGCGGCCACCAGTAGCATTCTGCGCAGGCGGTGTGGCCCAAGCAGATGATCCTGATGCCTGCGCCACATTCACCAAGGACGTCATACTGGTGGTGAGAGTCTCAGGCCGCCGTGTAGCTGCTGCCGCCATGGGGTACCGACCCACACGTCCAGAACCGGCAGCCTGTTCTGCCGCACCCCCAGAGGAGGCTGCTGGGGAGGTGTGTGGGGAACATGTCACACGCCGGATCTGCTCCAGCAGTGCCACCAGCCGTGCCTGGAGCCCAACCAGCTCCTTCCGCAGCGCGCCCACCTCCTGCTGCTGTGCTGCTGCCAGGCTGGGGCCCGAGGAGCCGGATGCAGAAGGCCCTGCACCCCCCTCAATGGCACGGATGCGCTGGATCCGGTCTGCAATGGTTGACTTGACATGCAGCAGCTCACGCTTGAGGCTCCCCAGGTCTGGCACATGTTGGGCTGCATGAGCTGCACCAGCGGCGATGCCTGCAGTAACCGCTGATGCACCAGGGCCAGGTGACTTGCTGCGCGCAGAATTGGTGGCTGCGACCGGACGGCGTGAGGGCGCACTGGCAGCACGGCTTGCACCGCGTGAGCCACTCACCCGTCCAGGGCCTGGGCTCCTGCTGCGGCCTGCACCTGCCCGCGGCTGTGCTGCACTGGCCTCGGCCTTTGCAATCAGGCGCAGCCCTGCACTGGATGCTGCATGCACACGTGCCGCCACCTGCTGGGCGGCCCCTGCCTGCCCTTGGGCCATGCTAGCGTATGACTGGCGCACCACACCACGAGGCGCTTTGGTAGCTGCTGTATCTGCTGCTACTGTTGCACCTCCGCTGTTACTGGCCTCTTCCACCTGCACAGCTGCAGGGGCCGCACTGTGTGCATATGGCATCCGCTCCTGATGCAGCTGCACCCCGCTGGCACCTGCGCTGGAATCATCAGCCTGAGCCCTAGTGCCCTGGTGCGCCTCAGCCAGAGCCGCATGTGCAGCCCTTAACTGATCCTCCAGCAGTGCAATGCGGCCACGCAGCTCCCGGATTGTGTCCTCAGCTGCCACCAGCGCATCAGCCTGGGCCGCGACCTGGCTTGCCAGTGAGCTCACCTGCAGCAGTCATGAGGGGCAGGGGCAGGAGGGCGTCAAACAACATCGCCATCCAGAGCACCACATTTGCACAACCCAAGGGACAGCATCTTTTGCACCCACCCACCTGTTCTGTCAGGTGCGAGCACATGTCCCCGCCCTGCTCCGCAGCAGAGCGCAGTGTGGCAAGCTCCATCTGCAGCACATCAGCTTGCGCCTGCAGCGCCCTGCACCACATGTGAGCACACATGCAAGCCGTGAATGCCACCTCCATGTATGCGGCAAAGGCAATCAGGACCAGTGGATCAGCACGGCTGACCACAGCAACCTGAGCCCCACAGCACGCATGGAGGTCCCATCAAGCCCACCCACTTGCGCTCATCAGCCACTTGGCCGTGCTGTTGGTCAAGTGCGGCCTTTGCTGCCTGCAGCTCTGCCTCAAGCTGTGCCACCACAGTCTCATGTGTGCCCTGCTGTTCCTGCAATGCACATACCGCACAAGCATGGGCAAATAGTGTTGGAGGTGCAACAGACATCATCCTGCCTGATCAAGCAGTTGAGCTCATACCTAACCTGTGGCACCACCCTTGCAGCAACAGCACACATGTTTGCCAACCACCACGTACCACGAGGTCTTG
Organism: Haematococcus sp. NG2; assembly: GCA_004335575.1. Lineage (NCBI taxonomy): Eukaryota > Viridiplantae > Chlorophyta > Chlorophyceae > Chlamydomonadales > Haematococcaceae > Haematococcus > Haematococcus sp. NG2. The sequence goes on along the minus strand of QAXD01000203.1, from coordinate 365,273 downwards.
TTGCAGGCTGGTGAGAGAGGACGCAAAAGTCTCCACCTGTTTGCGCGCCTCTGTCAACCCTGCTTCCAGTGCAGCAACCTTCTCGGCTGCATGGTCGTTGATGTCCTTGTGTTCCTGCATGATGATAGTGCAGATCATGTTGCCTCAGCATCCTGCCAGCAAGCTGATGCAGCATGCATGATGCGCATGTGTGCACTATCATGCACCAGAACTTGGCACATGCCAATGGGTGCCTGCCGCAATGCAGGATGGACATATATGGTAGCAGTGTATCAGGCTGGCCTGACGCCTGCAGCCACCTTAGCTACACCATTCCAGTCAGTATATCTCGCTGGCATTCCAGTGCAGGTGCGCACAATACATGTGCATGCAGTCACAGCAAAGCATAACAGAACCCCAGTCACACGGATGCACGCTGACAGGGTGCGGCAGCCAGCAAATGAATTTTGCACAGCCGCAGTGCCGCACCTGCAGTTCCTCACGTGCACGCGCCTCAGCCCACACTGCCTGCTGCAGCTCACTCTGTAACTGCGCAACCGCACCCGCCTGCAGCTCCATGGCTTTGCGCACTTCACCTAGCTCCACTTGCAGTGTGGATGCCTGGTGCCGCGCCACATCCACTTCCTCCTCCATGGCAGCCAGCTGCTGCTGTGTGCTGAACAGGGCTGTCTCCTTAGCCACCAGCTCCTCACGTGCAGCAAATAGCTCAGCCTGTGCCACGTTCAGATGTGGAAACAGAGATGGCTACTATCTAACCGGACACTCAGCCGATGACATGCACTGCCGGAGGGATGCAGCCATGAACATTGTCAGGGCCCACAGGAGCACGCAAGCACCGCACCACCTCCAGCTGCCTGCATGGCCGCACCTGCAGGGCAGTGCTGTGTGCTGCTGCAGCTTCTCCAGCCAGAGCCTCCACCTGAGCCAGCTGTTCACGGCTCTGCACCGCCTGCTGCTCCAGTGCTGCTGCTGCACGGTCCTGCACTGCAGCCAACTCCTCCTGCAGGTGTGTCTCGCGCTCCTGGCCTGCTGCCAGCGCATCTTCAAGGGCGCTGATCTTTTCCCCAGCTGCATGCAGCTCCTGCTCAAGGGCTGACACCTGTGCTGTCAGCTCGTCCACCTGCTGCCCAGCATGCTCAAGTGTCCCCTCCAGTTCACTGATCTCACCCTGCAGCTCCTGGACCTGGATGCAGCAATTGAGCACAAGGAAGAGACCTGACATATTCAAACACGGAGTGGTGGCAGCAGGACACGGTGATGCTCACCATCAGTAGTTGACTTTTGACTTGCCGCAACCCGCACCTGAGCCTGCAGTTTCACAGCCTTTGCACGGTCTGTGACGCCTGCCTGCACCTCATCCAGCTGCTGCTCTAAATCTTGAATACGCTTCTCAGCAGTAGCGTCAGCAGCTTGGGCCTGCAACAAATGCACAATTCACCACAGAAGTGTTCACCAACTAGCTCAACCTGCACACGCATTGCGGTCATCATGAGTTCAGTGCCAAGAACTCAGACAGCATGGCTGAATATTTAGGGCAGGCTGGCAACAGACTGCACCAGGTCGCACCTGCGCCTGCACAGCTTGCAATGCTTCTTGCAACACTGTAACACGTGCCTCTGACGCAACACGCAGATCCTCAAGCTCAGCAGTCAGAACCCGCTGCGCCTGCTGCGCCTCTGCAACCATTGCATTGGCTGCATCCAACGCAATGCCAGCACTGGCCAGCTGGCGTTGGGCTTCCTCCAGAAGCTGCTCAGCTGCCTCACGCTCTGCCAGTGCTTCCTCAGCGGCCTCCTCAGCGGCAGTGTGGCTCTTTGCCAGCGCGCGCACAGCTGACGCCAGGTGCTGCATGTGCTCCTCAAGGCTACCCTCATCAGCTCGTGCTGGAGGTGTGCTGCTGTGGTGCTGCAAGTGCGCCAGCAAATCATGGACGATGCTGCTGGCAACAGTAAGCTGCTGCACGTCTGGTGCAGTGTGTTCCTGCTGGGCAGGCGCTTGCTCGCCTAGTGCCCTGCTAGCCCCCTTGTACTTGGATGAGCTGGAGGAATCTGCAGATGTCCCTGAGCCTGATAGCCGCGCTACCAGCTGGGTCCGCAGGTCGGCCAGCTCAGCAGCCATGCGTGCAACCTGCTCCTGCTGCTGGGCAGCCTGCAAATATCAACATTCCAGGGCAGCCTCATATCAGCCCCGGCACTGTTGCAAGTAAAACATGACGGTGAATGTCAAGGACACACACCAAAGCAGGCTTCAGATCAGACCAGTTGGACCATGGCACCTACCATGTCAGCTGCAGCAGCAAGCTCGGACTGCAGCCGTTGAACCTGGGCCCCAGCAGCAGCTAGCTGCTCATGCGCCTGCTGCGCATCTGCTTCATGTGCTTCACGTGCTTCCTGGGCCTCTTCAAGGAGGACCTGCATAGAGTCTGCCAAGGTGCGGGCATGGTCGGCGCGCTGCTGCTGCTCGGCCAGCTGGGCCTCCAGCTGCACGGTAGTGGTCTTAAGTCGCTCAATTTCCTTCTCGTGAGCATCCAGATCTGCAATGAGTGCCTCAATCTGCAACGCAGGTGGCACAGTGCAAGATGCAGCAGAAGATCATGATGCAGGCTTCTGCAAGAATGCTCTGCCGTTTCTCCTGATACAATTTGTGAGCACACGAAGGTGAAGTGCACAGAACAGAATTCCGCCCAGCACTGGCACACCAGCAGCACACCTGCACAATGAGCTTGGCGTTGGTGCTGGCCAGGGCCCCAAGCTGCACGTCGGTTGAGTTGCGGTGGTGATGCAGCTCATCCTCCAGCTCCTCTATCTTAGACACCATGGATGCCTCCTCACCCTCGGCACCGGAGGCGTCACCTGGCCTCGGCACGAGTGAGCGCATCACCATGCCATCACTGGCACCTGCATGACTGGTTGAGCTGCCAGCACTGTGCCACATGCCCCATTCCAAACCTCCAGATGACATAGCTGCAGAAACTGCTGTTGCTGCAGCAGCTGCACCAGCAGACAGGCCCGTGCCTTGTGATGTACCACCAGCGCTGGAGGGGGCATCAAGACCGGGGATGACTGTGTTGCCTGGGTCACTGCGCAGCTGACGGATGGCCTCATCCTTGGCCAACAGCTGCGCCTTAAGCTTTCCAATTTCAAGGCTGACGTTGGTCTCACTGGCACGTAGCTGTGCACGCAGCGCATCACGCTCCTCTGCCAACTCAGTGTTGTTGGCCTGTTGGGGATGCAAGATGAAGGACAGGTGTAAAGCAACTCTTGCACAAGGTGTGCGGTAAACAAGACAATGGCCAGGGTAAAGGGAACTGTATCGTCATGTTCATGTTCTGAGCCGAAGATGAAAGATGAGGGAGCGGCGACACGTACCTCGAGGAACTTAATGCCAGCCAACAGGTTGGCAACCTCCAAGTCGGAAGAAGTAGAATTGCCCTGGGATGCGCTGGCCTCTGCACCTCTTGACGCGCGCTGATCAGCAGCTGCAGCCTGCTGCGCAGCTTCCAGGTGAGCCACCTGGGCTGCCAACTGCTCCCGTTCTGCGCCCAGCGCGTCAAGCTGTGCCTGGGCTGCAACATAGCGTGCACTCACCTCCTCCAGCTCAAGCTGCTGCCGCTCCAGCAAGGCTTGCAGTTGTGCGCACTCCTGCTGCAACTCTGTGATTTGTTCAGTGGACGCTGCAAGCAGCTCATCACGCTCACGCTGCACCTGGGATGTGGATCTGGCAAGCTCACGCACATCTGCCTCAGCCGCCTCACGCTGTGCTGTAAGCGCCTGCTCACTCTCGTGCACCAGCTCCAGCTCCTGCTGGACAAGCGATCCAAGGTGCATGTTTACATTTGAAGGCTGTTCGGCCTTTTGCGATGGCCCTAAACAGCCTGCATTGAATTGCAGGATGCAGTAAAGCAACAGCAGCATCGCACTGCACCGCACCACAAGTACAGAGCAAGACACACCTGCTGTGCAGAGAACAGCCGCTTCTCCAGCGTCTCCTTTTCGGCCACAACTGCTATGAACTGAGCTTGCAGCTCCTCGTGCGCTTCGCGCAGCTGCTCCCCAGCCTCCAAGGCAGCATCACGTGCCTGAACTGCCTGTTGGCACTGCTGCTCCGCTGCATGCAGGCGATCCTGGAGCTCAACTACAGCCTGCTCCTGCGCTACCATGCCTTGTTCTGCAGCCTGGATGCGTGCAGCCTCCTCATTCGACGCCTCCTGCAGGCGCTGCTCCAGCTGCTCTAGCTGCAGCTTCAGCAGCTGCAGCTGGGCCGTCTGCTCCTCAGCTTGAGCCACCTGCTGGGCCAGCTGGTGCTCTGCCTGAGCAAGATCCCGACGGGCAACAGTTGCATCGTGCTCTGCGCGCTGTACCTCCTCACGTGCAGCAAGCAGCTCCGTGGCAGCAGCAACCTCAGTGGCCTGCTGTTCCGCTGCAGCACGCTGTTTTTGCGTGACGAGCTCATGCTCTGATGCATCCAATTGCGCTTGCAAGGATTGGGCGCGCTGGACATGCTCTTCCACCTCCTGCCTCAGCTGGGAGATCAGCATGACATTCTGGGCCGCCTCTGCTAGAGCCTTGGCCAGGTCTGCTTCTAGCTTATCAGCACGTGCCCGCCCCTTGGCTGCGTCTTGCTCAGCAACCTGCAGCTTCGATGCCACAGCATCAGAGGCTTGCTGAGCGTCTGTTGCACTGCATTGCAATACATGCACCTGTTGCTGTGCCGCGGCAAGGGCCCGCTGCACTGCATCGAGCTCAGCCTGCCCTGCTTCATGCGCCTGCTCCAGCTCCGCCACTTGCTGCCGGTGTTGCTGCTGTGCCGCGGCATGGGCCTGCTGTGCCGAACTGAGCTCGGCCTGCGCTGCCTCACGCGCCTGCTCCAGTTCCTTTACCTGTTGCTCATACTGCAAGATGGTGGCTGTATGCGCCTTGCGCTCCAGCTCTGAAGCCTGCAGCTCCTCCTGAATGCTCTGCTGCAGCTCCTCACTGGCTTGAAGCTTCTGCCGCATGTCCTGGAACTGTGCATCGCTTGCATGGAGCCGGTCCTGGGCATCTCGGAGCTGTGCCTCCCGGGCTTCCAGCTGCTGCTGTGCACTTGCCATCCCCTCCATCACGTGGGACAGCTGCTCTTTGAGAGATGACACCTCAGCCAAGGCTGCATCCACCTGTGGAACATCACATCAACGGACCTTGACGAAGCTGGAAGATGCTTCGGCACACAACCACATGCCAATCAACAACTGCAGTGCTGCCATCAACACTACACAGCCAAGGCAACTGGTGTCAGGCAGGCCTTTGATCTCGATCTCTTTCACCTGGTCCTGAAGATCCGGCTGCACATCACGAGGCTGCCTGATGGGTGTTTGAGGCTCTGATTCACCACCCAAACTGCTCGGAAGGCCAGCAGCCGCAAGATAAGCACGTGCCACATGTTCCGGCACGCTGACCTGCAGGGATCAGACCGTGCAACATCATGGAAGGTTGCGATTGAGCTGACAGTGACAGACAAGACCTTGCTAGGATTCACGACTGAGGTCAACAAGTACACTATACCGTACATAACAGTGGCCCACACCCGCACATGGTCATCACTGCCAGCGGGCGACAGTGTGCCTTCTCCATGGTTGGAGCTGCTGCGCATGGGGCGACGTGGCACTTGTGCGTCTGGGGACGGCGAAGACAGCGCAAAGTGGGAATGTGACACCTGCACACATACGTTGTGCGGCAGCAGTCTCAATGACATTGAACACCACATGCTCACCCTTGGCCAGATGTTGCAGCAAACGCATGTGAAAACATCCTGTTGGTCACCAACAGCTGGGTTGGGTGAACGCACCTGAGCGGCCAGCTGTTGTATCTGCTGCTCCCTGTCTGACAGCTCATGGTGTGCCTCCGCCAGTCTGCAGTCCATAGTATTAGAAACAAAGGTGTGAGTGAGCTGCCACAAGCTGACAGGGCTTCGACATGTGCAAGCTCCCAAGGTGTCGTGTACACAAGCAGCATGACGTTCGTGTTCACACTCATGCACAAGCGCAACCGCACCTGGCTTGCAGCATCATGACCATCTGACGACTAGGCTCTGAGATACCCTCAAGGCCAGTGCTCGCACCACCTGCACCACCCTCGTTCATACTATCCCGCGTCCCGCGGCGGCTGTGTGACTCCATAAGCTGCTGGTACTCTGTCAGCTGATGGCTCAGCTCCGCATTTCGCTGCCGCTCCTTCTGCAGCTGCAATTGCAACGACTTGGTCTCATCATCTGTCGCACCATCCAACCCTGCAGCATGATGGTCCAGCAGACTTCGGCCAGCTGGCAACCTGCTTGTTGCAGCAGCGCCGCGCATGGGTGTGACTGTGCTGGTGCCGACCATGGACACTTGTGAGCCCTGGTCATCAAACAGCACGTTGCGCCGCAGGCTGACTGGGTCCTGACTGCTGCCCAAGCCTCCTGGCCCAGGTGAGTGCATCTCTTGCTCCAAATCTGTGCTGCCGGCGCGCGCCGACGGGGAGTCCTGGTACAGGGGGTTGGCGATGGACTGCCCACCTGGTGTCCCTGCGATTGCTTCTGGGCTGGCAGGTGGGCGAGAAGGGCGTGGTGCCGATCCGGGCAAGATCTGGTGCTGCAGCACCAAGATCTGAGCATCTCGCTCCCGCAGCTGAGTCCTCAGTGCCTCCACCTCGAGCCGCAGCTCTTCAATGGCAGGGGCTGTCTCGGCGCTCCCCATATCAAATGATGGAGCCGACTGTGCTGTGTTGCCAGCTTGTCCAGGGGTCCTCCTGACCACTGTAGATGATGTAAGTGCTGCAGCAAAGGACCGCGCGGCAGCGGTGATGCTGCTTTCACTGGCTCGTAGGCTGCTCTCATCCATGAGCCCTCCAGGCCCATGCGCAGGGCTCCTGCTAGGGCTGACTGAGCCCTCACGGAAGAGGGGGTTGGAGCGGAGGGCTGATGCTGGTGTGGCTTGCGGCAGGTCCAGTTTTGACACAGCGGTGCGGGGTGCTACAGGTGTGACAGGCTGGAGAGAGAGACCGCTGTGCGGGAGCAGCAGGCCGTGCAGTTGCTCAAGCACCTGGGCATGCAAGCAGCGAGCAGTATGTCGCACAGGGTTGAGCTTGGTGGTGGCTGTCTTGCTGGCGATTGTGCTGGTGGTACATCTGGATACCATGCTGACCTTTCACTTGCTTGGGATGAGCACAATGCAAGAGGACTGAGTGAGTATTGCACAATTTCATAGCAGGGTCACTCAAAGCGTGATCGAGAATGGAAGGCGAGGTGTATGGGTGCAGATGTGTTTACATGCCGTGCTTGTCTTAAAGCACTTTTTTACATGACAGCTTCGTGCTCGTCATCCATTCCCATCTTGCCTTAGCTGTTCTGCATCTACAGTGCATGAAACGCGAAGCGTAATCGCAGTTGCAGTGGCATGCAGTGCAGCAATTGAGAATGAATGGTCAGTTTTGGGGTTATTTATGCTTAGCTGCGTGTCGGTGACACCTCATTTCAGTCGTTTGTTGGCACCTTATGCAGCCATGTAGCATCAGCTGGCAAGAATGGAGATGAGCATTGGTGTGGGCACCAGCTTACGCCGGGCCAGAGAGGATGTAATAGACTCCACCCTGATGACAGTGGCCTCAAACGTTTTGATGTCATCTGATACTTCCATCAACTGACTCTCCAGCTCGGTGATCAGCTTGTTTCGCTCAAACAGCAGCTGCTGCAGTTGCTGGACCTGCCGCTGACTGGCTGCAAGCCCAGCACGCAGCTGTGCCTGTTCTCCGCCAGGTGCCGCCCCTCCCACTGATGTGCTGCGGTCCTGCTTGCGGGCGTGGTGCAGCTCCACAGGTGCACCTGCCATGGACGTGGATGCGTCCCGCCCACGCAGGGCCTCAGTGCGTGCGCCACCCAGCGCACCCAGCACATCACCGCTCTCCTCGCTCTCATCAAAATCATCTGAGTAGTCAGTGGACTGCCCTGTAGCACTGAGGGGCAAGCAGCCTGAAGGTAAGGCCGCAATCTTTGCTTTCAGTTTATCATTGGCGTCACTGAGCTCAGAGTTATGGGCCCATAGCTGCACATTCAAGCGCTGCGCTTCATCATACAGGGTCTGCAGCATGCTGTGCGAGTCCTTGTATGCCTGGCGCGAGCGGTGCAGCTCCTTCTCGGCTGCAGCTGCAGCAGCCATGTGGTGCTCCACTTGCATGACAGCTGCCTCACTCAGCTGCATCGCATTGGTCAGCAGTGTGGCCATGGAGTGGCGTGCAGCAACTGCCGCAGACACCTGCTGTGACAAAGCTGCCGCTTGTGCTTGCAGCGGCTGCAACTCACTGGCCACCAGCTGCCTCAGCTCAGCCATGATCAAAGCCTGCTTTGCAGTGACAACCACCACCTGCTGTTGTGCCAGTACAGACTGGTTGCCTGAGCTGGATATTGTGGACAAGGTGGAGGCAGGGGAGGCACGACTTGCCATGAGGCCACGTATGGGCGAGCCACCAGTGCTGGCTGGAGCGGTGCCGGCCATAATGGCGGCTCCAATCTCAGCGATTTGATGCGCCTGATTGGACTGCACGCTGGAGGAGTTGAACGTGTTCTCGAGGGAGCCACCTGCAGACCGGTGCTGCGAGAAGCTGCGCTTTATGCCAACCTGGATCTGCAAGTCCTGGATGTGGCCACGAAGGTCACGCACAGTCAATTCCAGCTCCTTGACCTTCTCTTTGGCTGACATCAGCTCCATCTCAGCCACACGCCGATGCAGCAGAGCGTTGCTGGCGCGCAGGCGCTCAACCTCCAGCTTGCCCTGCAGCTCTGACAGTTGCACGCGCAGTTCATGCTCTGTGTCCCCAAAAGCCTCGCCGTCATGTGTGCTGCCGCCACCTGCAGGCGAGGTCACCCCTACTGATGGTACCGGCTGTTGGGGAGCCACCGTGTCCTGGGAGTTGCGCTTGCATTCAGCAACAGCCACCATTTGGAAGGGTGCCGGATGTGCTGAGGGTTTGGCAGCCGCAGGTGTGGTTGTCGGCTTGATGCCAGTGGCTGTTGCCAACTTGTACAAGGTGGGAGGCTGAGCGTCTGAACCAGTGGACATTCGCGCAAGGCTGGCTCGCAAAGCTGCACCTGTACCCATCTGGGGACCAGACGGTGACATGACGCCAGCCGCGTCTGATGCAACGCTTCTATTGTCAAATGAGCAGAGGGACAGCAGCTGCGGCCGCGATGTCACTCCAGATAGCGCCACACTGCCCGGCCCACGCAGCTGGCCATACCCGCGTGAGCCTTCAGCTTTCAGCTCGGCTACAGCGGCCATCATGGCTGCAGAGGCCAGTGCATCAACTGCCTTTTCAAACTGCCGCTCCATCGTGGCTACATTTTTGTGCAGCAGCATGGTTTCAGCCATGATGGCAGTCTGGTCCATGTTCCCCATGCTGACCTGCTGCTCCTTGGGGTTTGCCAGTTTTTGCAGCAGCGTTGACACCTCTTTTTCCCGCTCAGACAGCGCTGCACGCTGCTCCCGCTCTCGCCGTGACACTTCTGCTAGGCGCTGCCCCAAGCTGGAAGCAGATGCTTCAGCCTCTGCACGTGCAGCCTGAGCAGACATGAGCTTGGTGCTGAGCGCAACCACCTCAGCCTCAGCTGCCTTGAGCTGTGCCTGCAGCTCTACCAGGCGTGCGCTGGCACTGCGAGACCGCCCATCCGCCTCCCTCAGCTCACGTTGCAGCCCAGCGATTTCCTCCGTCATCCACTGCTTATGTGCCTGCAGCCGCTCCCATGTTGCTGTGGCTGCATCATAATCCGCCTTGAGCGTTCCATACGATGCCTGCAGCAGAGCCACTTCCTGCTGATGGGCTGCTTCAGCGCTCTCCAGGTCAGTCTGCAGCTGGGCCACCTTTGCCTTGTGCTCTTCAAGCTCTAGTGCCACAGCCTTAGCTGCAGCACGCTCCTTTGCCAACTCGTCCTGCAATACAGTTGCGTCCGTGCGTGGCGCTGTGGCTGCACCACCCACGCTGGTAGTTGCAGTTCTGGACAGCTGTGCAAGCTGTGTGCGCAGCCCGCTCAACTCTTCCTGCAGCTGCGCATTGGCTGCATGGAGCTTCTCCAGCTCTTGATGGTACACAGGTGGTGCGGCCCCTGGCGGCTGGGGCACAGACCCCACGATGCTGTCCTCATACGTAGTGCGCATGGAGGGCATGACACCAGAGCTGCCCAGGTCCAGGGAGCTGTGCAGACTGCCGCCCTCAGGCATTGCAATGGGTGAAGGTGGTGGAAGCATGGGAGACACTGGGCTGAGACTTGCTGTACCGTCTCCTGAAGGCCGTGGCAAGACAGGTGGCAAGGCGGGAGGTAAGGGGATCTGGGAGTGGCGCCTTGCTGAAGGAGCACCGCCTGCCACCCCGCGGGCAGCAGGCTTGCTGGGCGCGTTTTGCGTGGCTGCAGACAACTTGCTACCTTCAGTCACAGCAGCCGTGTCGTTGCTTGCCGCACCATGCAAGTCAAAGATAGGATTCTCATAGTGGCTGATTTGCTCTGCCCCCAGGCCAGGTGAGCGCTCTGGCTTCAGTGCAGAACGCAGGTGACTGCGTGCGCCCTGAGCCTGGCTGTCGTGGCTGTCCCTGGATGCCAGGCCGTTGCCAGCCTTGCCATGGGCACTGCCAAAGCTGCTGCGCTTATCATGCTCGAGCCCCTCCAGGCTGTGATCACTGACACTGAGCGGGGTTGAAGAGGCCTGGCTGTCCTCCTCTTCCAGGGGTGCATCTGGTGCACCACGCACAGGCGGGCTGTAAGCCTTTGGGCCTAAGGCAGCATGTGCTGGACTACTGCTGGATTGCAGCATGGGGCCAGGCCCGGCTTCTACTGCTCCCTGTGGCCAGTCAGCTAGTGAGGCATAAGCTACATCCTGGGCTGAGGTCGTAGCGGTGTTGCCCGCTTGCTTGTGACCTTGCGCTGCCCCCTGCAGGCGGCAGGCAGGATATCTACCATCAAAGCCTTGCACCGTCACGCCTACATGCCCTATAGCCCCAATTTCTTCCTGTTTGCTGCATTAAACCTAACATCCTTGTGCTGCGGCTGGTGATGCATTTTATTGGGATGGTATATGAAGCAGGCAGGCAGCACAGGAAACGTGAAGAGGTAGAGTTGCACATAGTCTATAAGGGGCAGATATCGACACGAATGAACAGAGCAAAAGATCATGCAACCACACACACCGCTGCTGCTGTGGTCCCGTCACTGCCGTCCACCTCATCCAGGTATGCACGGATGGCTTTGGCCTGGTTCTCCATAAAGGCAACACTCTGCAAGGCACATGGAAGATGCAACAACAGGCACAGGAGTTTGTGTTGCGGCCCACACACAGCTGGTGCATTGGGTGAAGCACGACTGTGAACCAAACCTCAACTGCACTGTGCAAGGTCTGCACACCTGTTTAACTGTTGTGCACGTAGCAGAAAGCACCGGCTGGGACTTGGCGTAGTGTTGCAGGGTGTCAACCACCGACTGCAGCTGCTCGCACACTTCAGCAGCTTCCTCTTGGGACGTACGCAAACGAGTGATGGCAGCGACCTGCTGCTGCTGAAGTGCTGATACTTCCCTCTCAAGCTGCACAACATGCCAACACAGCAGAAGTATACGCACATTTAATACCCCAGGGCTGATTTGTTTTTAAAAACGAGTTGCTGAGATGCACACCATCCCAGTTGCGCAACATGCCCAACCGTGCACAGATCAGTGCAAGCATGCATGATGTAAGCCGCACACACCCAAGATAGAAACACATTACACGTACCACGCGGAACACATCATGTGCAGTGGACAGCTGCTCCTGCAATGACTCCTCGCGCTGCCTCAGCGCCATCAGCTCATCCTGCAGCCTGTGGCAAGGCAATGTCAGGACATTGCAAGTCATCCAAAAGGTAGATGCTGTTGTCAGTGGTGACCAGAGCATGTGACCAGGTGCTATATTTTGCGCATGTTGGGAGAACTCATTAACTCGGCACACCTGTTTATCTCTGCATCGCATGCTGTGGCTGCTGTCTGAGCTGAGCTTGGCACCATGTCTTCGTCACATGCATGCATGATGGCTGTATGCTTCGCTGAAGCACTTTCTACGTGCTCTTTGGCACTACGCATGCTGGTAGACGTCTCATCAACATACGCCAGCAGGCCTTTGAGGTTGTCGGCATCTGCATGGCCAACAGCTGCCAACTGGGTGACAGCCAGGTGTAGCTGCTGCAGCGCGTTGCTCGCCACGTCCAGCTGAATTGCAGCTGCAGATGCTGCTGCGTCTGCATCGTTTGCCTCCTGTGTTGCCTGTGCCAGACGATCACGCAGCTGTGAAATCTGTATCTGGAGCTCAACCTGCACAGAACAACACCACGGCGAGCACCTGTTGACGACATGCCAGCATACTGGTGGCGCGCTATCACCAAACATTACGCACCCGCAGTTCCTCATGCTGTGCTGCCTGTGCCTGCAGCTTTAACTGCAGCTGCTCCGCTTTGTCATGCAAGCCCTGCAGGTTTGCATCGTCATGTTGACCTATGAGCTTGCTGCCGCCCAGAGGTGTGGCAGCCCGCAGCTCAAGCTCCAGCAGCTCCTCGCTGGCATCCGAAGCGAGGAGGTCGTCCATGAGAGCAATCTGTCAAGACCCAGCCCAACAGTTGCATCCTTAGCTGTCAGTTTCCCAAGTTGTTCCATCTTGAATTACCTCAAAACGCACCAAACCCTGCACTGGAAAACCCTGTCCCCACCTGACCAGCGCCACGATCTGACTCGGGACTTGTAGTGTTGTGTGCAGGCACAGCGGCGCTGCCACGTGCTGCAGGCAGCGGCTCAGCACTGCCGTGGGCATTAGCACCTGAGGTATCTGCAGCGTAGCCTGACCCGCTCAAACGCGGAATGCCACTTGCACGTCTTGAAGACGGCGTTGACATTGTGCTTGGTGATCGCGACGGTCAATGATGTGGGTCAATCAAGGAGAGAACCCATATATTTGATAATCTACATTGTAACTGAGCAACTCCAAATGCGTCAGACAGTCGAAAGCAAGGCAAGCAAAACCCTCAATGCCATCACCCAAATGCCAGATGACTGCGTGTTTTTCGTTTGCGAGGACAGAATAACGCTGCATTGAATGCAGCATATAAATCTCGCCTGCATTCGCGGCCATTGCTTGCATATATTTTGACTAACTTTAGCCGCAGGCAGGTTGCAACCATTGAAGATGGCCAGCTCTGTTCTTAGCGCTTTAAATGCGCTTTGCCTGCCGGACAGCGCGCCATGGGAAGAAGGGCAACTGGCACGTTTTGGGCCATGTTTCGTGGATGTTGTGCTGCTGGGTGAGTTGATCCTGTTTTTGGCACCGAATGGGCGCATGTACTCTCAGGCAACGGCAACGGGCGGCATCTTATCTGCCACATGAAATTGGAAACGGCCACCTGCTCAACGTAATCACATCACGGCCGCTCCGCAGGTGGCTCTCATCTGATCGCCGCCCTGCTACTTGCGCTGCACTTGTATAACACGTTGGGCAGCACACAAAGATGGCATATGGTCAAGGTGGGCCAGCTGTGGGCACAGGCGCTGTGTGCGGGCAGCCTGGTGCTAGTGCTGGTGCCTGCCTTCCTGATGAATGGGCTGCTGGGCCAGGAGGGACAAGAGATCGCGCCCTACGTATGGGCAGGTGTGCACTGAATGTTGCGCATCATGCATGCTGCACATGATGCACAACCACCGCATGCAACTGCACCACGCCCGTGCGGCACGTGCACCAAGAGTCTTCGCACTGCGTCAAGGTTTTCACATGCTTGAACCTGGCTGCTGACTAACACGTGGCGCCCAAGTCAAATGGTCGGATGCCACTCTCCCAGGCATGCTGATGTGTTGCCATCCTCATGCCACCACAATGCAGAGTCTGCTCTGGCAGAGGCAGCGTGGGGAGCACTGGCAACCTTGCTTGCCGCAGAAGCACGCGGCGGCCTGCTGCCGCAGGTAACTATTCTGCACGCCTTGGGCCACACATGCTGGGGACCTACATGCCCCTTCATGGCCGAAAGAGCTTGGTGCTCATGATGCTGCCACACTTCGCACGTTGTGAAGGGAGAACATTTGCCAGCAAGAGTCACACACGGCATGCATTGTGTACTGTGCACCACGGTGTCCGCAGGGCCGCTGGGTCCTGAGATTTGCAATGGCATTGAGCGCAGCGTCGGAGCTTGTGCGTGCACGGTTCACGCTCATGCGGGACCCACCACATACGTACTTCTACTGGCTGTACATTGTGTACGTCAGTACCCAGGTATGGCGCTCCAGCCATAGTACCCTAGACCAGCAGCAGTGGCGATGGCAGCTCAGATGGGGCGCAGGCGGTCGGCATGCACGCTGTTGGCTTGATGCATGACCCTCGCGGACTGCTGCCTATGGCTGCGGTTGCAGGTGGTCATGGCCCTCATGCTGCTGTGCTGGTGGTGGCCCTCGCCCGGCGTGCTGTTGCCGGTGGCTTCTGGCGGCAGTGACACAGGCTACATGGTGGGGTCTCATCCATCATTTGTATTCTGGCACGGCTGCGGCACTCACTGCAGTTTGTCTTGTCTGTGTAAAGGGTTCTGTAAACCCTGATCCCCAGTTCCCAGATCCTGAGAGCTATGCGACAGCACCTAGTTCCAGCCTAGGAACACATGCTCCTTGTCTTGAGTGCCTCCTAACTGCTTTGCCGCTGCACACGCCCGCTGTCCGCAGCCGCTGGCAGGTGCAGCAACAGACGGCCACCGTCCCGTCTCAACCGTGGCAGCTGAGTCGCGGCCCCAGTGCCCAGAGATCACTGCAGGGCTGTGGTCTCGCCTGACGTTCAGCTGGATGAGTGGTATGGTGGCTGCGGGCTACCGTGCCCCGCTGACGCTCAAGCAGGTGTGCATCTGCACTGTGTGAGCTGGTTGCAAGGTGCAGCAAGGTTCGCATACTTGCCGCAGGAACAGGATTTCATCAAGGTCGCCACATGGGCTTGACTGCTGCCAGGCTTCAGTCATCAGCCCGTTCTTTCTTTTGCTTACCGTGCATGCAGTTGTGGACACCACCCTCTGCTGACCGCGTTGAGGGGCTGAAGGAGAAGTTCGACAAGTAGGGGTGTGCCATGCACACATGACGCCATATGCACCTAGCTGCCGCCAGCAGCGACACGCGATTTTGCCAGCAGCGTCTGCATCAAGAGATCCCGTGACCTGCAGAGTCTTCTTAAGCAAGCGACCCACAACACTGCCAGTTGACCCATCGCAGGCAGTGGCGCGTGCAACTGGCGGCTGCCAAATCCGGCAATGGGCCTCCACCGTCCCTTGCGCGCGCGTGCTGGGCTGTGGGTGGTGGTGCATTCATGGCCGCCATCCCCTGGAAGCTGGTCAATGATGCGTCTCAGTTTGCGGGGCCTCTGGCGCTCAACGCTCTGCTGGCCGTGATTGAGGTGGGGGCCTTGTGTGGCTGTTGCAAATGCTGTTGGGCCTGGCGTCACTGGCATTGCTACAACAGCGGCTCAGCCACAGGGCCAAGATAGTGTCACAACAAAGCTTACAGATAAGCCACAAGAAGGCTAGTATCTGCAGTCCACATGCGTGCTGTGGCACTGCTTTTTCGCAACATGGCAACATTAGTCAGCATGGTCCGGACTGATAAGTGTTGTTTAGTTTTATGCTTGTGTGTTTGCTGGTGCACGCACAGGATGAGACCGCACCTGCATGGC
Source organism: Haematococcus sp. NG2 (assembly GCA_004335575.1). Lineage (NCBI taxonomy): Eukaryota > Viridiplantae > Chlorophyta > Chlorophyceae > Chlamydomonadales > Haematococcaceae > Haematococcus > Haematococcus sp. NG2. Next base: position 349,567 of record QAXD01000203.1, on the reverse strand, counting down.
TTGGCCATGCATATGCCGCTGCAATGTTCTTGGGCACCGTAGCGGGTGTGGTCGGTGACAACCAGCACTTCCAGCTGGTTATGCGTGCGGGGCTGCATGTGCGCAGTGTGCTGGTCGCGGCAGTGCATGAACAGGTGCGCCCAGCCGCTGCTGCCCATGTTGGCCGCCACATGTCTGCCTCACTCATGCGGCGCTGGCATAGCACCACACTCACCAGCCATGCTGGGCACAACTGTCTGTATGGATGTGCTTTGCAGCAGCCACGCTGTGTGCTGCATGCCTGAATGGACGCTTGCACCGCCACATGTGCGCCAGGTGCTGCGGCTCACACCCAGTGCACGTGCCTCCTTCACGTCGGGCCGCATCTTCACCTTGGCTTCCTCGGATTCTGAGACCATCAACAACCTGGCCACCAGTGGGCTGCAGCTCATGTCATCACCGCTGCGCATTGCTGGTGGGCGTATCTAGCCGTCAGACTCTCACGCAGCATAACCTCACTGTCTTGAGTGGGTCTGAGCGGACCAGGGTTGGACGGCAGCTGGGGTTACAAAGGAACCCATCCTGGCGTTTCACACCATGCCTCCCTGACTCCTTTCCCACCTGCTGTGTTGCCCGCAGTTGCAATGTGGCTGCTATGGGGCCAGCTGGGTGCGGCTGCACTGGTAGCAGCAGCTGCACTGCTGCTAGCCATCCCAGCCAACATGGCACTGACCCGCATCAGCGCAACACTGCTGAAGGTGATGCAGGCGATTTGCTTTGGAACAACGCAGTGCCAAGCACGACCTCCTCGCACGCTTTTCTGCTGCGAAGGAAATCTGCATAAGCAGCTTTCTGACATGATAGCAAAGCCCTGCTTGTAAGACGATGTGCCACCTCATACGTCTTCCTCACCACGTACCCCACACATTCCTTTGTTGGTGGCAGTCCGCGTTGGGCCACACAGACGAGCGGACGCGGCTGGAAGGAGAGCTGATGGGTGGCATCGAAGTTGTCAAGTGCGCTAACTGGGGCCCTGCATTCCTGGAGCGCATTGGCGGGGCGCGCGGCCGGGAGCTAGCACAGCTGTGGAAGGTATGCGGAGGTGTATGTGGGAACTACTGATTATGTCAGGCTGCAGAAGTGCAGGCAGCAAGGGCACATGCATATGGACATATGGGGGCAGGTACAAGAAATGTTTCTGTATTAGAACTGTATGCGTTGCGTGGCACTTTGACACTGGACTGAGCTTGTGGCTGCTGGGTGTGGTCACTGCCTGCTGTAGGTGTCAGTCATGCAGGCGCTGATCACATTCATCCTGTTTGCAGTGCCCACCATTGTGCCAGTCGCCACATTTGGGGCGTACCTTATTCTTGGTGCGTGGAAGTGAGGGAGTTGGGGGTGGGGTGTGGGTGTGTGTTACAATGGGGGTGCTGCTTAGGATGCGTCCGACGTGTCATGTAAAGTTGACGAGGCACCAGCAACCGTCCTGTGCCCAGTGATGCATCCCCTGCTGACGTGTGGCGCTGTGCAGGGCATGATCTGTCGCCTGGACGTGCATTCACATCACTGGCACTGTTCAACGTCCTGCGCTTCCCACTTTTCATGCTGCCGCAGCTGGTTCAGCAGATCACTGCAGTGCGTGTGGAGAGCTGCTACATGTTGCTGCTCTGACATTTTACTGGCTTCTCCAGCAATCGCCATCTCACTCTGCAGATAGTCGTGGACAGAAGTGACACGTGGGGCGTGTGTGGTGTCTGTGCTCGCTGTGGTCGCCCTCACAGGCGCGTGTGAGCTTGGGGCGGCTGCAGGAGCTGTTGGCTGCTGACGCGCTGGACCCGGTACCTCCCACTGCCCCGGCAGCCCCAGGTGTGTGCCCACATTGCTCATGAACGCCTTGCTGCTTGTCGTTCTCTAGCTTCAATCCCACCTGTGCTCGTGGGCACATCTTTTTACTGCAACCAGATTCTACACCAGCCCCACAACCAGCACACACACCGCTGCATGCAACACAGTAGCAACTACAGCAGCGGCTAGCTATGGCTGTGTACAACATTTCCACAGGGGAGGATGCAGTCGTGCTGGCTGGTGATTTCACATGGGACGCGTCACGCCCTGCTGCGCTCACTGACGTGGACCTGCACGTGAAGGCGGGGCAGCTGGTGCGGCTTGAGGGGCATGGGTGATAGGTACCACCCATCATGCATCGCAGGCATGTTATAGAAGTGAACGTGCCATTGCTCGCTCATGGTCACAAGCACTCAAGGCTGCTGGGTGGCATTGGAGGGCAGCCCAATCATCAAATGAACAGCTCACTGAACAGACCGCAGCAGAATGCATCTGGCTCCTCGGTCTCGCCAACAAGTCCTTTTGAGATATGGCCGAGTCTGTGCTTATGCCGCGACACAGGTGGTGGTTGTAGGCCCTACAGGCAGTGGAAAGAGCAGCCTGCTGGCGGCTTTGCTTGGCAGTATGCAGCAGGTGCGTGCGGCCGCAGCAGCACTGCATGGCTTGTGTGAACCAGAGCCAGCAGACGTTCACAACCAGCTTGGGGCCACCAGGCAGCTGGCAAGGGTCACCTGTGGCTGAGTTTGATGAGGACCAGGATGCGGACAGGAGCTTGTCCCTGGCTGCACCTGTGCCCATGACATGTCCAAGCTGTGTGCCACTGGCACACGTCCTACTGGACTATCCATCGCTTGCAAGTTGGACTGCCTGATCCATGTTGTGTGCACTCACCTGCAGGTGTGTGGCCCACCATCAGTGGTGCGTGGCCGGGTTGCATATGTGCCTCAGGCACCCTTCATCCCTGCTGGCACGCTGAGGGACAACATCCTCTTTGGGCTGCCGTGGGACGCAACGCGCTACGAGGAGGCAATCCAGGTGCCTGAAATCTAGGGGACACCTTGCTTCCCAGATTCTTGCCGCACCAGTGGTGTGCCGGCTTATGTAAGGTAGTGCAGCGCGCATGAATGGCTCAGTGTTGACGACTTGCTGCTGCCACATGTGTATGCTGACCGCAGGGTGCTTGTTTGGGCCCTGACCTAGCCCTCCTGCCGGGTGGTGACATGACAGAGCTAGGTGTGTGCACAGCTGCATACCCTAGAACTTGCATCAGGATGGTGCTTGTGAGGTTTAGACAATGCTGTGCATGTCTGTGTCAGCTGCTCCTAGCCACACACATATCAACCTCATCAACACTAACCAACATCTCCCCCGGTGGTTTGCCTGCCTGCTCATGCACGTGGGTGTGAGCAGGTGACCGGGGCCTGAACCTGAGCGGCGGCCAGAAGCAGCGTGTGTCTATCGCCCGTGCCCTGTATGCGGGCGCTGACGTGGTGATCATGGATGACCCCCTGTCAGCCCTGGACGCGCGTGTGGGGCGGCGCGTGTTTGAGGGTGGTGTCAAGTAGGTGCAGACCATCTCTTTAGCTGGCAGGTTGCCTCAGGCTCATGTAACCTCTGCTCGGGTTGCTTGATGAGGGACGTATCTGCTACATCGCCTCATGGCCTGTGGGTCATACACACAGGGGCCAGCTGGGTGCACGTGGTGCAACTGTGGTGCTGTCCACCAACCAGCTGCAGTTTGTGCGGCACGCTGACGTGGCCATCTTCATGGAAGGTGGGTGCACCTTTGCGAAAGGCTGGTGGTTGCCTGTTTGCACGGATGGGACAAGCGTCCTGCTGGGTTATATGGAAGCAAACGAAATGACCACACCGTTGTGTGGCCCATGAGATGCGCAGGTGGTGTGATTGCGGAGGTGGGCCCACCCGCACAGCTGCTGGCGGCAGGTGGTGGCTTTGCCGCCATGATGTCTGAAGCAGCAGTAGAGGATGAGCACGGGGAGGAGGAAGAGGAGGTGGCAGAGGCAGCTGCAGCTGGCGCAGGGGAGGGCGGCAAGCCCAGTGCGGCTGCGCCTGTCGCAACCGCAACTGCAGCTGCTACCACAGAGGCAGGGGCACAGGCTAAGGTGCGTACAACAGGACTCGCGGGCATATCTGTATGCGCTGTGTGAAGCCTGCGCCTTGCCACAGCTTGTTATCAGGGTGACCTGGCCCTCACTCTTTTCTCACACGCTCACGTGCCAGGGTAAGCTGACCAGTGAGGAGGGTGTGGCGGAGGGCAGCGTGGGCCGTGAGGTGCTGGCATCGTACGTGAGCGCACTGGGCGGTGGCTGGGCCGCGCTCTACCTGCTGGCCAGCTTCCTGGTGGTGGAGGTGCTGCGTGTGGCCGCGTCTGTGTGGCTCAGTGCATGGACAGGTGAGGAGGGCATTGGGTGGAAGGAGTGCAGCAATAAATCGGGGCCTTTCGTGCAGGCACCACTGCTGGCTCTGTGCTGTGACGCTGTGTGTGGGATGTGCTTCTTGTGCCTACTGCAGGTGATGAGACAGGCGCACGTTCAGCCACCCACTACCTGGCTGTGTATGCTGGCCTAAGTGGCGCACAGTGTTTTGTGACAGCAGTCAATGCACTGGAGGTGGCCCGCTTCTGCCAGGTGTGGCTGCTTGATCCTGCGTGCGCGCTGCCGGTCTGCAGTGTGCCTCTTCTCAACACATGGGCCCAGACGTCCATCATACCACCTGTCTGATGTTTGCAAGTGCACAGCACCTCTGCAACTGCAAGGCCTGGAATGCAGGAATCACGCATACATGGACCCAGCTACTTCCAACCCCCAACTCCATTGCATGTCTCACCCTGCCCTTGGTGTAACTTTCTGTATTGCCCTGCCTTGGCTCGCAGCGTGCAGCAGCACGGCTTCATGATGCGCTGCTCACAGCACTGCTGCACGCACCCATGTCGTTCTTCCACACCACACCCCTTGGCCGGTAAGCATCTTCAAGTACTTGACATGTGCTCGGTGTGCGTAATAGGATGTGCATGTCCAGCCGCCATGCCATTTGTGTTTCTCGGTGCCACTGCACTGGGCTCTGAGCGCTGTGCAACTGCTGTGAGGGTTTGATCCAAGAATGAGGGCCGTAGCCGCCACCAGTGGCTCAGCTGCAGCAACCTGTGATGTGGCGAACTCATGTCCTCATGTGTCATTCTCATGCAGCATCATCAACCGCCTGACCCGTGACACGTCGGACGTGGACCGTGTGCTGCCTGGTGCGGCATCCATGGCGCTGCGGTCCGCGCTGCAGCTGGCATCCACCCTGGCACTGGTGCGTGGTCCCACTGGGTGGGGTTGTGCTGCTACGATGCTTGTGCAACAGGTGCCACAGCGGGCTCGCAAATTGCTGCACTCGGTTGCCTGGCCTTGGGCGTGTGAGCATCGGCTGGTTGTGGAACAGGGTGTGGGAGAGGGGGCAAGCTGCGCAGCGCGTTGGCTTTCCAAGCTCTGCACGCACGAATAGGTCGCAATTGAAAGGCAACACTGTCATCCATCGACGAGGTCTGCACTCCGCCAACTGCACCGTGTGGAACGTGCACTGTGCCTTGCAGGTTGGCGCTGCGGCACCGTTTGCGCTTCCACCACTTGTGGCCATCATGGCAGCGTTTTGCTTCCTGTACACCTACTTCCAAGCGGGCACACGACAGGTGTGGTGCAGACAGTGCAGCTCGGCGTGTGTGCATGGGGTGGGCAAGCATCAGCGTTCTCGGCATGGCAAGAAACCTGCCCCCACCCTTTCCAGCCAGGCACGGCCATGCAAACATGACCTGTATGAGATGTGTACCTCTGGATTGACACTAAGGTCCCAAATGACACCTGCATCCTCCCATGTGTTTGGCTAATAACTGTCAGGCTCCGGCATGCAGAAACATCTGAAACGCCGCGTTATTGTTATTATCCTCCCATGCTTCCTGCTCACACGCTGTGCAGCTGAAGCGCCTGGAGGCTGTTACACGCTCCCCTGTGCTGTCAGGCCTGTCAGAAGCAGTGGCGGGCGCCGTCACCATCCGTGCTTTTGGCACGCAGGTGACTTGCATAAGTTGATGGGAACACCGAGAGCTGGGGCATGGAACAACGAATGAGCATGCGGCTCAAAACACTGCTGCCACCACCTGTAGTACCAAGATGTGTGCGTGGTGTGTTTGTGCGTCTCATGCTCTCACAGGCCCCAGTGTGTGCCAAGCTTGCAGTCCAAGTGGATGACAGCACAGCCGCTGGGCTGGCACTGATGAGCATGAACAGGTAACAGCCATTTGTCGTTGCCGTGCACTGTTCCACTGTCTTCTCAATGGGTGTCGTCCACCCTGATACCACACTGGTTCAGAACCCCCACCCCATCCTACATCCCCAGCTGTGAGCCAAGCATGTGCAAGTGCAACAGTACTTCCCTGCTGAGTGATGCCCCCCTCCCCCCTCCCTCCCCCCACACACACCACCACCACCACAACGCGCATCCCTCTCAGGTGGTTGAGCGTGCGACTGGAGGTGTTGGGCTCCGGGGCGGCACTGCTGGCGGCTGTGGTGGCTGTGGAGCAGCGCGGGGCAGCATCTCGCGCTGGCCTGGTGCTGTCGTTTGCAATGCAGGTGGGTTGGTGTTTGTTCCTGTGTGTTGGTGATGTGAGGTGCAATACAGGTGGTGATGTGGCTCATGATTGCAGTGCTTGCCTCAAGGTGCTCAGTTATTTGACGGTGTGTGCAGATGTAGAATTCACTGATGTTGATTCCTGCAGGTCACAGTGCTGCTGGCCATGACGCTGCGCACAATGAGCATGGCTGAGAATCTGGCCAACTCAGGTCTGTACCGCGCGAGCTTGCACCACGCGTATGTGTTCCTTTCACCCCCAAATGCAGGGGCCGCCTGTTTCTGTGACTGCAGTTGATGGTATAGCCACCTCAAACCCGGCACCTGCCGTGCATGCGCGCCATCCAGCATGCAAAGACACGTGTTGCGGTGTGTATGAAGGCCATGCACTGCTATGGCTGCGCAGTGGAGCGTGTGGTGGAGTATGGGCACGTGGAGGCGGAGGGACCTGGGCCTGAGCGTGGCGGTATCACGGGCACTCTCACACCCCCACCGGAGTGGCCTGACAAGGTGTGATGGGATGTGTGATGCATGTTGAGAGAGCGAAGGTGTCAATGGCAAGTAGCCTCCAGTGCTGGCAAGAAGGCCCGCCTGTGCCCACAGAGTGAGGAATTGTAAATGTATGAGTGAGGCCATGGGCGATGGTGTCTTCCGGCGCTGTTGGCTGCGCACACAGGGTGTGGTGGAGTTCATCAACTGTGCCCTGCGCTACCGGCCGGGGTTGCCCCTGGTGCTGCGTGGTGTGTCATTTCGCGTGGAAGCGGGCAAGAAGGTGATGGTCGGCACAAGGCCGCTGGGACAGGGTCACCCTGCCTGCTTTGTGCTCTGTGTGTGCCTCCTGCTGCTGTGTCTGTGCCTCAACGCCCTCGAGGCATGGACAGGCAGAACTGCATGCTCACCGAACGTCTGCTGGTCTTCAGGCAGCAAGTCAAAGCGGTCTGCAGTGTGCGCCACAGTGCATATACGGCTGTGTGACCGGCGCTGCAGGTTGGCGTGGTGGGGCGCACTGGTGCGGGCAAGTCCTCCCTGCTGGGATGCCTCTTCAGGTACTGGTTCCCTCCATCAAGGCCATGTACATGCAGCTTGCACCCCTGCAATTTTACATCTTTCTTGCAAGCTGTCCGTTGCGCATTGGATAGTGGAGCCATGGGGTGGTTGAAGTCCGCAACATAGTGGGATGCAGTGTGCTGTGTAAGGCAACAACACCAGTGTCAGCAACCAAAAACAAGCGCACACATGCAAGTTTGCGTGTAGGCTGGTGGAGCTGGAGCGTGGGCGTGTGGAGGTGGACGGGCTGGACATTGCGCGCCTGCCACTGGGCACGCTGCGGCAGTCCATCGCACTCATCCCACAGGTGTGACCGCACTGCAGCGCCGGGTCAGGCCAGTCAGCGCACGGCCGCATGCACGAGGTTTCAATTCAGCTGCGAGGCCCAGCGCAGGGTGGCCAGCAAGGCTGGAGTGGCACTGCCACGCTGCGTCACGAGCTTGCGCTGGTTGTGGTGTGTTCGTTGCGCGTGCCAGCTGAAGCAGTGGCTTTTGCACATCCCATCTTAGCGGTAGCTAAATATCAATAAGAAAATGACACTAGCAAATTAAATTCGTGCTGCAGGTGGCCGTGCTGTTTGCTGGCTCCATCCGCAACAACCTGTCACCCTTTGGCGGCCACAGCGATGCGGAGCTGTGGGGGGCACTGCGGCGGTGAGCCAATCTTCAGGCAGCTCACATGGCATCACACATGTGAAATGGGCGTTGGATTCGAATGCTCAGGGGCGTGCAGTGCCCACTGGGGTCAAACACCTGACTTGGTTCACAAGGCAAGGCAAATGTGGGGGCTATGACTGCTGTATGCAGGGCGCACCTGGCGCAGCTTGTGGGCAGTTGGCCTGCGGGCCTGGACGCACCATTGGGCGAGGTGGGTGCAGATGTGGGTTTGGCAAATGCATGAGCCGGCAGTCATGCTGGGCTGCTTAAGCACCCCTCACACTCTCTCCCTGTGCTGTGTTGGCATCTGACACAGGGTGGTTCACCGCTGAGTGCTGGCCAGCGCCAGCTGCTGGCGCTTGCGCGCGCGCTGCTGCACAAGGGGCGTGTGCTGGTGTTGGATGAGGCAACTGCCAATGTGGATGTTGGTAGGTACTGGTTTATGCAGGTTGGCATCGCCTTGTACCACAACTTCACATTGACGAGGCTGTAACCGCATCAACACAGCATGGAACGTAACCACCTGGGCGCCATGGGGCAGCGGCCATACCCGTCTGCAGCAGGACCAAGCCCTGCGGAATCACCCTCTGTACTGCGCACTGCACCTGGTGTCCCACAGAGACGGACGCGCTGATCCAGGCCACACTGCGGCGTGAGGGCGTGGGCCGCACCACGCTGGCCATCGCGCACCGCCTGCACACGGTCATCGACTACGACGCAGTGCTCGTGCTGGACGCGGGGCGGGTGCGGACGCGCTGCATGTGCCCAGCGCATGGTCCACACCTGTGCAGCGTGATCATTGCATGTCCATGGCCATAGTACCTGGTCCATCAAACACCAGATCTGACTGTCCAGATGTCCAGATCTGACTGCCTGAGTGGGCTGCCTGCCTGCCTGCCTGACAGGTTGCTGAGTACGGGTCACCTGCCGAGTTGCTGGCGCCCGAGGGCACACGTCCCAAGGGCGTCCGTGGTGCGTGTGCTTGTTTCGCTGCACCACCCTTTGCGCTGTGCTGCCATGCGGGGCTGGAATGGCCACTGCTGCCCAATCCTGGCCTCAACCCGTCAGGCGTCCCCCCTGCCAAGCGATCCCTCCGCGCTGCTTTAATCCGTTTGCTGGTGTCCAACACTGGCCCCAGGCGTGTTTGCCGCCATGGTGGACGACACCGGACCGGCCACGGCACGCTTCCTGCGCAGTGTTGCGGCAGGTGGGCCTCACTGGCATGTTGCCACAGCAGGACAGCACCCAGCGTGCAGTAGGCATGCACAGCTTGCTGCCAGTGGCCTCCGTCTCCTGTGTGCCCCATGAACTGCATGTGGCCAAATCACGCTGTGCCTTGCATGTCATGTCAGAGCATGCGCGACAACACTCCGACCGCCGCATCACACACCCTCACGCAAACAGGTTCTACCGAGCTGGGTGAGGCGTATGAGGCCAGCGCACGCGGTGCAATTGAGCGCCTCACATCAGCATCCGCTGCAGCGCCCCCCGACCTTGGCGCGCGTGCGTCTGTGCTGGCTGCGGCGGCGGCGGCGGCTGAGGGCGCTGCTGGGCACGTGGCAGTGGGTGGACTTGTAGGCGAAGCCACCGGGTTTGTTGGTGGTGTCCCCACTGAGGCGCTGCTGGGGCTGCCGCTGCCGGCCCTGGCGCAGCGTGTGCACGCGCGCGCGGTCGCAGCAGCCTGCGCCCTCAAGGGTGCTGTGCGTGCCATGGAGGGGGCTGCGGAGGAGGAGGAGGCTGCTGCTGCCGCCCTGGCCCTGGGTGTGGGAGGTGTGGGGGCCAACCTGGACGACGGGGAGGGTGGCATGGGTGGTGCTGCAGCCGCTGCGCACAGCGAGCTGGTGCAGGCCCTGAACATGCTGGCCCAGGTGGAGGCGCTGGCATCCGCAGCTGCTGCTGCAGCGGGCACAGCAGGCAGGAGTGTGGGTGGCCCACAGGCACTGCCCCTCTTCCCCACCCCAATGCCCAGCCCCTTCATGGCTGCAGATGGTGCAGCATTCAATCCACCAGCTCCTTACCCGCACCAGCTGCAACAAGGGGAGGCGGCAGCATGGGAGCGGCCTGGAGCGGCCAAGGGCCGGCCCGCTCCGCACTCCCCTGCAGCGTCAGTGGGAGGTGCGAGCGGCAGGAGCTCCCCTGGAGGCCGCCCAGGCACTGCTTCCCCAGCAACGGCCGGCAACACCTTCAGCCACCCTGCTCACCCTGGTCCCTCACACTTGTCACAGGGCTGCTCAAGGGGTGGGCTGTCACAGCCTGCAGGCACCGCGCTGCTGCGCCAGCTGTCACGCTCGTCATCGGCCCGCCAGCACAACAGCACTGCAGGTGCACCATGGGGCGGCGGCTTTGATGTAGTGGATGAGGACGATGGGGAGGGTGACTCAGTTGGTGGCTTGCGTACAGGGACTGCAGGTGCGCCAGATGCTGCAACACGTGACACTACGAGTGGTGAGGGCTCTAGGACTGCAGCTCGTAACCTAGCAGGCATGCTAGGCCGTGCAGCCAGCCGCCGGCAGCCTGCAGATGGTGGTGCAACAGGTGCTGCATTTGGCGGCCTGCAGGGCTAGTGCAAACGTAGGAGCTGCATAATCCATCATTTGGGCCAGTTAAGAAGCGTGACGCGTCCACTTGCAACTGTCTTGTGATCGCTGTTTGGTGATTGCAATGTAGCTGTGTAATGGCGAGCCTCAGTCAACCATCACAGACCAGTCACGCATTTGACCCACAGAACTTGCTGGGTACATGCTTCAGATCAGCGACGGTTCTGAAGCAAACATGCAATTGAGCAGCTCACTTTTACAGCGCAGCTCTTTACGGGCCCAGCGCAATGCGGTCGCGAAGCCGATTAGTGTATCGCACGCAAGGTGGATGCCCGTACGTGCATCAGGCCGAGGCGGCGCAGATGATGTCAGCAGTATTCTCGCCAAATATTCCGGAGGTGGTAAGTTCGGCAGGTGGGACATGCACATCATGGGTGCGAAGCATGGGGTAAGCGCCATGACATCACTCACACGCTCCCAACAATGCCAGCTCCCACCTTGATGCTTCGCAGCACCCTGTCAAACATGTACTGCACTGAGGCAGCAGCTTGCTGCTCCATGCCTTTGGCAGGCTTGTTGAGGGTTTCAGCTTCTGCCCGAGGGCAGAGCGCGAGCTTGCACCCAGGCACCCAGGCTACACATACTGAATGCACCTTGTCCCTGCCCCCTCAGGCCCGCCTGCCCCTGGCCCCAAGGATGGAGCAGTGAGCAAGCCAGCAACCAGCTCACATGCCCCGTCTGCACCAGCTGCCAACAACAGCGTGGTGCTGCATTGCGGTCGTGGCCTGGCAGCGCTCATCCTTGTAAACGCAGGTGGGGAGTTGCTAGTATTATTTGGGACTTCCAGCTGAGACATCCAGACAGCGCGTGCCCCACGCTGCTTCTTCACATATTGCCAGTCAAAGTGATCTGATCCAGCGCCGCATGTTTCGTGTGCAGGGGTTTACGCGGCAGCCGTGTGGGGTGGTCAGACAGCTGCTGTGGCATCCATGGTACTGCCAGCAGTGGGAGCCAAGTGGTGCGTGATGCTTGGGCTGCTGCAGGCGCGAGACCCACAGATTTATACACAACACTGTGGCGAGTCGGCAACGGGGAATCCACTGGGCAGCGCCTTAAAGAGCTTGCATGTGCTCCGTGTGCATGTGCTCCGCCAATCTAGCCGCCTTGTGTTTGCTGGGGCTTATTGTGGTACTTGTGCGCAGGTGGCAGTGGCTATCGTCTGCATTTGTGCACGCAAGCGCGGAGCATGTTGCGCGCAACTGCGCCGTGCTCTGGCTGGCAGGCAGCGCGGCAGGGCGTGAGCTGGGCGGCGCTGGCACATGGTTTGCGTATGTGCTGTGCGCTCTAGGTGGGCGGTTGGTATGGTGTGTTGTCATGCGTTGTTGTGCAGCCTGTTGATCCATGTCGTTCGTGTACAAGTGCTGTCTGTGCTGGAGCTGGAGGTGCAACTTCTGTATTTATGAGGCACAGCGATGTACACAATTAGACAGGCAGTCCATGTGTCCTTCCAAACTTGCCATCAGGGTGCATGGCTGCCCAAACATCAAGCCAACAAAAGCCTACCCTGACTTGCCGCATCACAGGTGCCAACCTCAGTGCTGCGTGGCTGATGCCAGCCAAGGTCAAGGCAGCAGGGGGTCTGTTGGGGGTGGCAGCCACTGGCGGCACGATTGGCATTGCTGCTGCAGCTCTGCTGCTGGGTGGGTGCTGGTCACACAGTGATGCGCACAGTGGCATCATGCTTGTCCGTATCTTGACCCACCTCCGTGCCTTTTAGGGCCCCGGCCTGCCCACTGATGTGCCAGCGCTCACCATGCAGCAACGTGCTGCTGTGTGTGCGCTCGACAGGCCTACGCCCCAGCCTGAGCTACCTGGCAGCTGCTGCTGCATTTGCTCACCTAGCCATCACCCCCCTGCTGGGCACCCCTGTGCCGGGGGGGCCTTCTGCCGCACTGCCTCTGCCACACACGGTGTGGGGTGCGCTGGTAGGGGGTGGCTGGAGGGGCCTGGTGACGACGCTTCAGGGCGCGACTGCAGACCCGGGGCTGACATGGTGCGTCACACGTGGGTTGTGCAAGACAACATGGCCACAGCTGATGCACATCCACCGATCAACTGATGTACGGTTAAGAACTTGAGATGTAGAGAAAGGACGCCTTCTCATGATATGCTCTCTGCCCACACAGGTTGTGGGGCGCATTGGCGGGCGCGGCCATTGTGGTGCTGCTGGCGCGCATGCCTGATGGCTCATGAGGCACCACAGTAACAGTTCAGAGCAGCACCGATAACAGACAGCAGACTGACCGCCATGCGTTGGATTCTGGTCTTGCACTGTATGATGTGTGCCAGGTCAGCGCACCCGCTAGGAGCTGACAGCTGAGGTATTGAATGAACCACTTCTCATGTATACAATAACACAAACATACCGACCAGAGGAGGAATTGAAGTAAAGGGAAGTTGGGCTTCATTGTTGTCACATAACGACATAAGCAACGGAAGCAAGCGTGAGCAAACAACGTGATGAGCTGAGTTCACGAGGTGGGGTTACAGTGCTACAGGTGAAGCAGGACGGAGGGACGGTGAAGCAGGACAGATGCATGGACGGTGAGATGAGCATAGATGAGCTCCGTTTGCAAGTGGCAGCCAGACATGTATGGCAGGCTAACAGAATGCATCAATCAAGCAGCATGATTCACTTGATTGAGCCCTGTGAGGCAAGGCCATCTGCTAAGACACTAGTTGGTGCATTTCTGTGAGCAGCTCAAAAATGGTAATCCAACTACAGGCAGATTGGCAGGGCACCACGTTTGTGATCCAGGTGACAGGTGTGATTCAGCTTTCTGGGGAGCCGTTCCCGTGGCCCAAACTGCGCCTGGTGCTCACGCACAATATGTCCCGTGCGCGTTTCTGGCTAAAGGCACGGTCCCGAGGCCATCCTCCATGCGCTGCGAGTGATTCAGGT
>QAXD01000203.1:274947-335299 GCA_004335575.1 Haematococcus sp. NG2 | reverse complement strand
GCACAATATGTCCCGTGCGCGTTTCTGGCTAAAGGCACGGTCCCGAGGCCATCCTCCATGCACTGCGTGTGATTCAGGTGTGATTCAGCTTTCTAGGGAGCTGTTCCCGTGGCTCAAATTGCGCCTGGTGCTAATGCACAATATGTCCCATGTGTATATCTGGCTAAAGGCGCGGTCCAGAGGCCGATCAAGCCTCTGAGCATCATCACTGCAGGGCGTCAATGCTTGCTTGTCCATGATCCAGTCTTGACCATGCCCAGTGGCACGGATTAGCTCTATTTCTCTGCTTGCAGCAGCCTGCCATGTGGCCAGCACTTGCCGCACACCCTCTCAAGTGTTACTCACATTACCTTACTTGCCTGGGCACAAATCTACAGAATACCCTGCCCGTGCGCCCTACAAAATCCCTCTTGCCCCTAGTGTTCCTGCAGGATAAATTGCACCATTCTAACTGTGCCCACCCCTGCCCGGCAGCCGGCGGGGGGGAGGGGACAGGGGGACGCACAACGCAGGAGGTCCCTGAATGGTATTCTGGTTTCTGTAGGTGAATAGGTACCCCACAAGAAACGACACAGCGCTCCCCTGCCAACAGATAACCAACATGACTGGCCCTCTGTTGCGTACTGAGTCCTATGTATGATTCTATGATACCGTATGTGCTATAATGCGTGCAGGTGAAGGTGATACCATCTGCATGTGGACTGATTCATGAACAACACCTGGATTGCATGGCGGATATCGATCCCTTGCATCGATTCCTTCCTCGTGTCCCTACGTGCTCAAGTACACATCCACATGCCGGCGCACCAAGGGACACGGCCTCTTAAAAATCCTCATAACCATGCTGCATCATCCACGCCAGTCGTGGCATGGAGTGGTACGCACAATAGGCAGCAGGAGCGGGATGTACACAGCCACAAGGCCGCCCATTATCCATCATCCATACAATTGGCCCCACCACACCTGAAGAACCTGTGCGTGTGTGTGTATGACCATTCTCCCTGTTCACTGGTCCTTCTGTTGACATGCCACACACTGCACATGCAGCCCCCCTCATCACTTGGCACAGCCATGTCCATCGCACACCATCCCTTACGTGCCACTCACATGTCTCACAACACCCAACAAACAACCGTCAAGTGTCAGCCTACAACTACAAGCTTCAGCTGCCCACACAACTAAATGATCATTGCTCACACCCTCTCCTTACAGTACTGCATATGCCATGCACTCGTCAGCACACGGTTTGCTTGGAATGAGTCAACCCCATCACGCAGTGGTGGGACCACATGGTTGTGGTAGTCAGCTGTGGCATCTCATCAAAGAGAATCCCAGTTACACCAGCAAACTCAAGGCACATGCATCGCAGCCCCTGCAGCAGCTGCATACAAGACACCCAGGGCATCAGGCACATATGGCCAGGACAGCACAATCACACGTGCGGCCTGTGCAGGTGCCAGCAGCTCACACAGCAGCAGCTCTGACACCAGCGCAATGCTGCGCCTGCACGTGTGTTGGAGTGCGTTCGGTGAATGGGTGTGACAAGGACACTGCTGCACGGCGAGACAATGATGAAAGGCATACAAAAAGGACAAACTGCAGGTTTAATCAAGTGTAGTATCATCACAGGTGTGATCTGAGTCCTTGGCTCCTTACCCACCGCTCATCTGCCAGCCACCGCTCCACCTCATGCACACACTGCAGTGGTGTTGCAATGGCATTCATCTGCTGAACAGGCCGGGCCTTGGCCTGCATCCGCCGTGCCAACCACGCCCGCCACTCAGTGTACTGCTCGTACAGGACTGCGGCCTGCAGTGCCTGCGCTCCACTGAGCTCCAACCCGGCTACTACTTGTCGCCAGTGTTCCTGCATTAGCATAATGTACATGCAGCAGGGCTTCATCATGTAGCACAGGATGTTCTGCTTTTGCACCGCTGCACTGTGACGCCAGCAGCATCATATGGCCCACCTGCAGCTGCTCTTCGCTGGGGTCTGATCCACCAGCAGCATTCTTGCCGCACAGCAGCAGCAAGCGTGGATGCATCAGGTACGCTGCGCACACGCACGCAGTCCCAGCAACACACTCAATGATGCACGACGTCGTCGATATGGTCAGGAAAGTCATGCAAACACTACAACATGGGCACTGCAAACAGCACTTCATGAGGAAAACCAGCTGTTGCTGCTCACCATATCTCAAGCTCTCGGCCATGTCAGCCATCCAGCCCTGAAGGGTCGTGGATGTTTGCCCTGGCTCTACAGGCGATTGGCTTGGTGGGGAACAATGTGTTTCGTCAGAGCTGCTGGGTTGTACTGCCTGCGCTGTGCTGCATCCCTTCTGATTGCCTGCCACCAAGTGATTTATGAGACCGGTATGCTGATGCTCCTCATGTACTTGCAGCAACAGCTGCCCAACATGGTGTGCCATGTCCCTGAACGTTGCCAGCACGGCTGAGGCAGGCGCAAGTGACAATGCCTGAGGCCAGCCAATTTGTATAACAGGCAGCACATGCAGGTGAGAGCGTGACCATGCGCGTGAGCAGCATCCGACTCAAACCTCTCACCTCAGCATCCATGCGCGCTACTGGCTGGAATGGGTCCCTCTTATATGCTGCACTGTTGCTGTGACCCTGCTGTGCTGCTCGCAGGGCCTCCAGGCGTGCTGCCTGTGCTTCCCGGCACAAGTGCACCTGCTTGCTTGAAGAGCACCATGCGTGAGACAAACAGGGCTGGGAAGCTGCAGTGCAGCTTGTCAGTATGGGCCCTCACCTTCCCGAGCAGTTGGAACCGTGCTGCTAGGTATTCATGCTGCACCATGAGCTTACGACATGGAGCTGGAGTCGATTAACGTCTTCCACGCCCTTGTCTACAGCATAGCATGTCATTTTGGGTTTGATTTCGCGGACAGGTGAAAAAGCGTAAATTGTCCGGTCTTCGGTTGTCAGGCTGAGTCAGCATAATCATGCATAAGCCTCGTTCCAGGATGTTTGTGGTATAAGTTGTAACAATGCCTCCTTCATCCAACTTCTTTAAGCAAGCACAAGATGTTGCGTTTGTGCAAGAGCACCTGCAAGGGCGATCATCGCAGACCCAGTCCGCGCGGCAGGCCCCAAGTCCAGAGCAGTGCAGGGGATGGAAAATGCCCCGTAAGCAAGTAGGTCAGATGAGCCACGCGGCAGACCCCAAGGGAGACGATTGAACGAACTGTGCCACCTCCTGCAGGGTTTTGAAAACTGTGCAGCGTCCCTTTTGGGAAGAGCTCAACTTCGCGATGGACCCTTTCAAGGCGCAGGCGTCCATCCTGCAGGTAGGATTGCCGCATGCACAGCACGTGCATGCTGCCATCATGCACATGCGCCCGCGCCTGTGTTTCGGGCATGCACCTTATCGATACCGTAATGCATACAGGGTGAACCACTGGCACGCGGTCGCTACTTGCTCCTGGATGCCGTGGTCGTTGGTGATGCCGAGCTCGCGCGTGAAGTCCTTGGGGGCGACACAGCCAAGTGCGTGATGGGACACGAGGGGATCCGTCGATATGTGCGGTGGAGTGGAGTTTGCTTGGCTGGTGGGGCTTGAGCAGCTTACGCCACACCCCATCATCTTGCGCATTCCTTGCAGGTTTGATGTTTCAGTTCCACCTCATATTGCCGCACTACTGGGCCCTAAATCACTCGGTGTGGTTTCAGAGCCAGAACATGGTACACTACGTCGTGCTCTGGCACCTGGCTTTGGGTCTGCGGATGTGGAGGGTTACCTGCCTGCCATCCAGGTCAGTGCGCCACGTGATTGCTAGCTGCTACCTGCCTGCGCTGCTGCATCCCAATCGCTGCAGATGGCTGCATGTCAATCTGGAATAAAACAATCTTGAGCGTCTTGTAGTGCAGAAACCTCCCATATCTGCTGCCCGTGGCACATGGCTTGAAGTCCAAATGCAATTGACCAGATTTCAGTGCTAGTACCTGCCGCTGGCGTTTCAGCAGCAGTCCCAAGCTGTTAGGTTGATGTGTCCTCTCATGGGCCTGTGCACAGGCAATGATTGCTTCATGAGGACTGCTGCATGATGCCACGTTTTTAGACGTAAGAGCGATGTTTATGGCCTGTATGCAGGCAGCTGTGGAGAAGCACTGTGCGCTGTGGGCTGCCGCGTCAGGCAATGGCACTGTGCTGTCATTCCACGATAAGCTTAAGCTGCTGACTTTCGAGGTGCGCCCCACAGCAGTTTAAGTGCACAGGTGCTTTCACCAATGGAACTAAATTAAACCATCATACCAAAAGGTCTGGCTCTGCCTTGGCATTACTACTCCCGTAACCACCACACCACATGTGTGATGCCATGTGTGTGCGCAGGTGATAGTGCGAGTGGTGTACGGCTTGCAGATGAGTGATGCTGAGCTGGCAGCTGCATCAGCCACCTTCAGCACGCTGGTCAAGGTGTGTGCTGTCAGGCAGAGTGGTTGTGGGTGCTTTGAAAAGGAGGCCGAGAGCAGACCGCGGAGGTCTTAGCATCATGCTCTGTGCCTGCAAGCTCATGTCCTCGGCATGTACAGGAGCAGTACCTCATGGGACCTGTACAGCGCTATGTGGTCAGCGCAGCCGGGCTGATGCCAGTGGAAGCTGGCACACGCAATGCTACCTTGGCACCCCATACCGTATTGCCCTGCACCTGCATCGCAGGGGCTGTCCTTCCCTCTGCCCCTGGACCTGCCCATCACTCCGTTTGGTGCGGCCATGGCTGCACGGCGCGAGGTGCTGCAGCTGCTGAGTCGCCAAGTGGACGCAGTGCGCGCACAGCTGCAGCTGGGCGCAGTCGGCGAGGCTGCTGGCCCTGACCACGCAGCTGCTGTAGACTGCAGCACACCTGAAGGCGGCAAGGCGGCCAGGAGGGTGGATGCAGCTGCTTGTGGAGGCAGCAGTGGCAGTGGTGGTGGCAGCGTGCTGTCTGCGCTGCTGGCTGCGCAGGCAGCCGCACCACCTGAAATGCGCCTCACAGATGGGCAGCTGCTGGATAACCTGCTGGGCCTGCTGATCGCAGGCCATGACACCACAGCCGCCACACTGGCCAATGTGATGCTGCAGCTGGCGCGTCACCCGGAGGTGAGTTGGTGAATGAGATGTGGGAGCCAGTCCCACTGCTTGAGGTGTGCAGCAGCAGCACATTTGGGGATGTATGCTGCTGCATCATGAATTCATGATACACCAAAGATCTGCCAGCCTCCCCTCATTTCTATCTTCAACAAACCTGTTGGAAACAGGTGCTGCGTGAGTTGCGGGCGGAGCAGGCGGCCATCACAGCCATGTACGGCCCTGCACTGACTCCAGATGCACTGCACCGCATGGTGCTGGCAGAGGCTGTGGTGCGTGAGGCATGGCGGCTTGCGCCTATAGTGCCCTTGGTCGGCCGCACACCTGTGGTGGACGCACTGCTGGGAGGCTATGAGCTCAAGGCTGGCACGCCCCTATTTGTGGGCTTGGCTTATGTGATGCAGGTGTGGGTGCTGGCTGCCACCATACCTCACTTGCTGCGTGCTCAATTCCAGCACGTGGAACATGTGTGCACATGGAGGCTGTGCTCCCTATGCCTTTGATTATCATTGCAAGCAACCATTCATCTCCTCCATGGCCGGCGGGCAGTAACCATGTGAACCTTTGGGTGCAGCTGCAGCACCAAAATCCAAATGCTCAGCACTGACGCTTGAGTGCCCCGTTGTTCGCGCAGGCTGACCTGCGCTGGCAGGGAGCATCTGGAGACCTGGGCCCTCGTGTGTTCAACCCCTGGCGCTGGCTTGTGCCTGCAGCCAATGGCGCGCACTCGGGTGCAGCTGCTGCATCCGTGGCGGCTGGTGAGCATACCCTGCTGCCAGCCGGTGCGCAGCTGCCCTTTGGTGCTGGCCGACGCGCATGCCTTGGAGCCAACCTGGCCATGGCTGAGGTCAAGGTCGTGCTGGCGGTCCTGGCTCGCGGGCATGCATGGCAGGTGGCAGAGGGCAGTGTGCGGTACAGTGGCATGCCATTTGCGCAGTTCCAGTATGACCTTGTGCGCTTTGGGCCCTGGGTGTGACGCTGGATGTGGTGTGAGTAGTGGGCTGCTGCTGCTGCTTTGATACAATGGGAACTTTTCACTGCTGCCCTTGCCTGCATGCAACAAATGGATACATGGCGCTCAGAAGCTTCCACATGCACCAGTAATGCTTCAACAGACTGTGACACTTCCATGTGTTGCAGCACACTGCAGCTAGATATCATGCGGACAGCAGACTTGAAGTCACATGACTGGTAATGCAGCCAAAGGAACAGCGGCATAACACATCAGGACTGATGTTTATAGCAACACTCGCGTTTGAAAACTCTTCAACTCTTCAGCTTATAACATACAAATTCTGTGGCCTGGATAGATGTTGGTAAGGCAGCTTAACTCATATCATAAGTCATGCCGGAATAATGGATCTTTTGTGTGCCACGCCATCAACCAAACTGTCATGGACAGGCAGTGCACTTGGTATTTCCAATTTCCCATACAGCCACAGGACTATCACCAAGTCAGCGGTTTTCGAACGGAGGGCGTCCCTGGAGGTGGCGCATTGAGTGCAGCCTCTATGCTGACAAGCCTGCATAGCAGGATCAGGGCAAGATGCAGTTCTTCCATCCCAGCATTCTGATAAGGAGCAATGCAGGAGAAGCAACCATCACATTACCCACTCGTATGGCTCCGCTGCAATGTTGCCAGTGGACGCCAACAGCTCCATCAGCTTATAGCACAGCGTCTGCAAGCGCAGCAGCAAGCAGGAATGTGCCAGCACCAAGCCATGCATGTGTGTGTCATAAATGTATGCACCACTGCCATAACAGTGAGTGCTTAAAATCAGGCACAAACCTTATCAAAAGGGTCAGCTCTGGCGCGGAAGTGCATGGTGTCCATGTATGCCCGCAACTCGGCCCGCGCTGCCCCGAGCGCGCCTTGGTGCAGCAGCGCAACCTGCACACAACGCACATGTAGCTGCCACGTTTGCCACGTATGTGCGGCGCGCCACTGGCCAATGCAGCACACTGCACCAGTCCAGTGCATCGGCAGGCACCACCGAAGCACCGCTGCGTGCGTGCACCAACGCGCACCCACCGCCAGGTCGCGCCGCTCATCCGGCTCACTGTCCCCCCGCAGCATCACCAGCCGCTGACATGCGCGCACAGCACGCCGCAGGTCGCCTGCGCCTGGCGATGTCCAGATACCGCGCTCAAGCCGCCATGCCGCCACCGTGGACACCGCGCGGATCGCTGCACTCATCTCGTCCCCAACACCTGCCTTGGCAGCTGCCCTGCGGCCACGCAGGTGCACGTATGTAACATGTACTGTTTGTGTTGTGAACGGCGTCAGGTGGCAAGCTGCCTTTCCAGCACAAGCTTGTGGGGGGCAGCCCTGACACCACCCCTTCAGACTGCAGGCAGGTACACAGCGAACACAAAACATGCATTGGCTGCACACCTGAAGCCGCCATGGCTGGCTGCGCCCCCAGGGCCCGCTGCCGCGTCCAGCGCATCACTGTTGTCCCATGCCCACGGCCAGTACGTGCGCTTGAGGTGGCGCTGCAGCTCGGCCAGTGTGTCAGTGGAGCACGCGTTGAGGTGCACAGGGCTGCTGTTGCCGCTGCCACTGCTGCCATGCCCGTGGCTGCTGGAGGAGGCCAGGAGTGAGGCGCGGGTGAAACCAGGCAGTACAATGCCACGTGGCAGGCCTGCAGGCGAGCAGGAATCGGCCTGGAGCCAGTGCGTAATTATGTGCTGAGGGCCTGTCTGGTGGACATCAAGCAGAGTGTGACTGGCAAAGGCCATCACGGAACATACCGCTGTAGCCTCTCAGGTCCATTGCAGTCACAAAATCCACCACGCCCCAGTGCAGCAGTCGCGCCGTGACCTGCACCCAACGACCACCAGTTGGCCACACAATGCGCCTTTGGCCCTCACAACAACACAGCGCAACTACACCACAGCCCGACCCTGCTTTCCTGCAGTATGTCGCTACACTGTGCTGGGGCTCTGCACTGTGTACCTCGGAGTACAGGATGGCCAGTGCTGCAGGGTGGCCCCGCTTCCGGATGAGCACTTCATGCAGGTATGCATCCCGTGCATCCTCCCATGTGCCTGCATGGTCCACAACCGCACTGCGGCCACATGCAGATACATGCACGGGCAATGATCACATAAAGACATAATCAAGTGGTGTACAGAGTGCAGGTTTGTGCAAAGTACATGCCTGTTCGCGAGCCCTGTCAAGTTGCCACTGGACGCCCAACAGTTGTGAGCAGGACACATTCACTCAGCAACTCACTTGCGCGGTAGCCTGCTCCGCCCATGGGGTGGCGCATTGAAGCCGAGGCTAGTTACAGTGCTGTTGCTGTTGTCGATGCCGGATGCCGCCCCCTGCTGCTGCTGCTGCTGCTGCTGCCCTGTGAACAGCACGGCCTCCACCACACGCAGCACTGTAGCTGGGTCCGCTGCTTTGTTGCCCTGTGAGGCACAAATGCAGGGATGTCGTCACTAGGCGGGATTCTGTTCCTGTACCCTCTGTGTAGGTGCGACAGCATCCAGCAGGATGCACGGCACAGAGGAGAGCAGGGGCGGGAGCTGCTCACCTGTGCCGCGAACATACTGGACAGCCGTGCACGCACATCACCGGCGATGATATCAATGCGCGCCAAGTAGGAAGCCACAGGGAAGGGCACTGTGGAGTGGGAGGCTGTGTAAAGAGGCAGAAAAGATATCTTAGATACTGTATGGACTTTCATTGAAGTTGAAGTGCGCAAAGCGGAGGCACTTAAACCTGCTGTCATCCGAGCAACAACGTGCACGCAACACCCATGTGCATTTTGCACGTGTCGTCAACGCTGTGCATACCATTGCGGCACAAAGCCAAGCAGAATGCACTGGCGCGCGCGGCCAGGTGAGCCCCTGGGGCCTTGCCTCAAACTGACAAGAGTCACAGGGCCTCCCAAGGGCCATGTTGCACCCCACCACTCACCAACCGCGTCATCCTCCGCGCTTACCCACAGCGCCGCCTCGCCAAGCCGTGCGGAGGCTTCTCCCCCCGCAATTGCTGCTGCAAACGCACGGCGCGCCTCCCACGCGTGCATCTCACTACTGTCCACACTGCACGGGCCACAGCACGCATGCCATGTGCAGCCCTCAGTATGTTGTGGCAACCATCACAGCAAGATGAGTGGTGCAGCTCACTGCCAACCAGTGTCTGGCGCTACCACACGTGGTGCGCAATGCAGCAACACTTGGCGCTGGCTGCACAAGCCCACCGTGCATATCTGTCATCCGCCTCGATGTCCTCTCTGGGTGCTGCCTTAGGCTGTGCCTCACGCAGCTGTGGGTCAGCATAATCTGGGTGCCGCCCACGTCCCACTGCAGCCGTCACCACGCGAGCTCCCCTGGACATGGGGCCCTTGCCGCAGCTGGCATGCTCTGCTAATGGCTGGAAACTACGCTTCCATGATGGCATGGGTTGAAGAGAAGATGCACAGGTCGGCTGGCCAAGCCGGACGCGACTGACCGTGCCATCATGCTGGCATGGTGCAGGGGTGGCAGCGTGTGCATGGCCTGCTGCAGCTCGCCTATGGGAGCGCATGCATGGGGCTGGTGTAGCACTGCGGAGCACACATGATGCGTGTAACTCGGTTAACATATGGAAAGAGCATGCACAAGCACAACCAAAGATTGTGGTGCAACCCACCAGTTGTGCAAGCTTGCCTGCATCACGCCCCTAGGGTTGTGCCAACGTGCTACTGCGAGGGTTGTGTCAACGCTCTCCTGCTGCCACACAAACGGAAGATTGGCTTGATGGAGCGGTAAAATGGGCAGAACGAGAGGATTGAACGGAAGCACGGGCGTTGCCGATGCGGTTGGCTGTGAGATTACACATGTGGATACTTTCCGCGCCGTGCCTGCCCTTGACCTATTAGCAGGCATGTCGGCGTTAAGGCGCCTAGCGGCGCATAAGCATGCGTTAGTGGGAGGCCTTGGCTTGGGTTTGGGCCTGATTGCCCCTACTGCGCTTGCTGACAAGAAGGATGATTCAGGAAGGCCACTTTTTGATCCAGAGGCGCTGGAGCGTGGTGCTGCAGCGCTTCGGGAGATCAACAAGTCTCCTTACGCCAAGCAGGTGAGGGGTTGTCAGTGGGTCCACGCTAGGATCGTGGCCCAAGAACAGTTATAGGGAAGATATAATGAATCAGCTGTGTTTACGGAGCACCAGCAGCCGCAGTACCTCTTGGTACCATCGATCATACACATCAGGCTGGAACGGCATGCAATATCAGCCGCTTGATTATGCATGCAATCGTCACTGCACTCGTCATGATCGAGCACGCCACTTGCTCTGGTGATCCCTCAAGCAGTCCCCCTGGTTTTTATATTGCTTTAGCGTCAGAGAAGTATGAACCAGCCGTCTGCACGTTTCGTTGTAGGCGCCTGCGACATGACTACATGATGAGCACCTTGCATGCTGCATGGGGTGCATCAGTACATTAAATACATGCCGCTGTGAGCACGGCCATCCGCGCAGCCCATGCCCTGCTTCCTGAAGACACTCATGGCTATTCCTTTTTGTGAAACTCGGCTGACGCCTGATCGTGTGCACCACTCAACTGAGCAACAAATGTCGTGCTTTCTGCGGCAGGTCATTGACCTGACCAAGACACAGGAGGTTACCAAGCAGGCAGAAGCCAAGGAGAGGGAGGCACAAGCCATGGCACAAGCGGCCCTGCTGAACAAGGTATGGAACGCCGGTGTGAAGGAAAGCAGAGGTTCTAGTTGATGATTGGAATTGGTGACCGTCGTGGGAACACATTGATCGGGCAGGTTTTGACAGACGAGTATATGATCCCCGTTTCCTCATTCATCGATAGCCACAGCGTCAAGGCACTCTGTTGCCCTAACGTCTGGTCACAAGCTTGTTTCACACCTCATGCCTTCCAAGCCGCAAAGCGTGTCTTTTGTGCGTGCGGTGATGTGGCTGTCGCTTGCTTACGCAGGAGCGTGAGCAGGTGCGGTACCAGGAGGAGCGACAGCTGGAGGAGCAGCGAGCACAGGTGGCGGCGCGTATGAAGCAGTATGAGGATGAGCTGGCACGCAAGCGTCTCATGCATGAGCATGAGCTGCAGCGGCAGCGAAATGCGGAGCTGGTCAAACTGCAGGTGGGAACACCGCGCGTCCCCTTCCCCTAGCTTGTTGTGTATGCAATCTGCTGCCGTCGTTGCTATCTGCATCAACACACCACCAGCACTGCCTTCAGCTTTTTATTGTGGCCGTCAGTGCCTGACGAGCGGGTACCCTGTTGCTAGCTGAAGCAGACCTGGTCCTGCCTTTGCTGCCTGGTTGTGCACTAAGCACGGTGCACATTGACCCCTGCACCTTGCTTGCACGGCTGCAGGAGGAGGCAGCGGCAAAGCAGGAGCAGGAACGTCTGCGTATTGAGCAACAAATTCAGGTGTGTGCCCACAGAGGGTGACTACAACTTGATCACACAGGCCCGTGGCCATCTCTCACTGCATGGCCATGCATATGTTTCTCTGCTGGAGGCTACCCAGTCAGTTCAATGTTGCAGCTGTGCTTGGAGGTGCCGTATTCTTTTGGTTGGGTCATGTGCAGTTGTGCACCTGGTGACTGTTGTGCGTGTGCTTGACGGTATGCGACGCTGCAGGCAGAGAGGAGGGCAGCAGAGCAGTACGCTGCTGACCTGCAAAAGCAGATCGCACGTGAGCGTGCTCTTGCAGAAGCCGAGGGTCGCATCAAGTGCGTGTTTTGTAAGCTGCATGTTTTGTACCCCTCTCGCAGCCTGTCACTTACCTGTCCCTTGCTCTTCTGCTTTGTGTGGGGTAAGATGTGCTTCAGTTCCCTAGGTGCTACTGTCCGTCTGCCCTTGCACATCAACGCAAGCGAACGATATTATAAACACGGCGATCCCAAATCCCATCAACGCTCGGCCGCAGGGAGGCGCGTGAGAACGAGGACGTGAACCGGCGTGCAGCGCTGCTAAAGTACCAGGAGGAGGCGCGCAAGGCGCTTGAGGCCATCAATGCTGTCATGGGCCACTTAGGGGTGGCAGCTCTGGAACTCATCACAGACACGAACAAACTGGCCATCACGGTGAGACATGCACTGCGTGTGTGGTGGGGAGCGCATGAGAGAAACATGCAGTCGCAGGAGGCTAGGAGGCACAACAGCACTGTCCTGCGGCTTCCTGGAGCCGGGCTGCTCAGCAGTTGCCCACTCATATGCGTTGTTCGTTTTAACACCAGGTGGGCGGGTTCACGGCGCTCGCGCTGGGCCTGTATGGTGCGCGTGAGTCAGCCCGTGTGGTGGGCGGTGCAGTGGAGCGGTGGTTGGGCACGCCGCGCCTGGTGCGTGAGACATCGCGCTTCTCCATCTGGAACCCCAAGAGCTGGCGCACAACTGCGCCCAAGGGCAAGGAGGAGATCAAGCGCGACTTCAGGTGGGTGGTGATAGCCGCAGGTACTGAGCTGTCAGCATGCTCCAAATCAAAGCTCTCCTCTGATACCTTCTGTCCACCTCAAAACGTGCGCGCAGTGACATCATTCTGCCCGAGGGCCTGCACAACAACGTGCGCATGCTCTCTGCCGCTGCTGCCAACACCAAGCGGCACGGTGCCCCCTTCCGCCACATGCTCTTCTATGGGCCGCCTGGTGCGTGAT
The DNA here is from genome assembly GCA_004335575.1 of Haematococcus sp. NG2. Lineage (NCBI taxonomy): Eukaryota > Viridiplantae > Chlorophyta > Chlorophyceae > Chlamydomonadales > Haematococcaceae > Haematococcus > Haematococcus sp. NG2. Next base: position 322,589 of record QAXD01000203.1, on the reverse strand, counting down.
GTTATGTGAAATGTGATGTGCCCGCCTGTTTTACCTCGACTGGTGGGTTCCGTGAGTCACCTGGTGCACAGTTCTCATGCTTTGTAAGCTGCTAGCGTGGGGTGCTCATCACCATCGATCATGCGCCCGCACACTTGCCGGCAGGTACCGGCAAGACAATGGCCGCCAAGCGCCTGGCACGCACCTCCGGTCTGGATTACGCCATCATGTCAGGCGGTGATGTGGCCCCGCTGGAGGGCAAGGCGGTGACGCAGCTGCATGCCACGTTTGACTGGGCGGAGCGCTCGCGGCGCGGTCTGCTGCTGTTTATTGATGAGGCAGATGCTTTCCTGGGGCGGCGCAGGTGTGTGTGGGCGTGACACAGCAACGGATAATCAGAAAGAAGAACGAGTACGTGGTATATGGTACTCAGGGAACGTGGCACCTGTCAGGCGGCATGTAGTGTCCTGCAGCACCCCAACACAGGGGGTCAAGTTGTCGGGTGCATGTCATTTCGGGAAGGTGCAGAGGCTGGGGCACGGCTTCAGGTGGCATGCGCATTGTATCACAGATGTACAGTGCGCAGTCCGAATGCACAGTCCAGCAAGCAGGCACCTGAACACGTTTTTTGTCTCTGCCTTGCACCCCGCAGTGACGAGATGAGCGAAGGGCTGCGTGGCGCGCTCAATGCGTTGCTCTTCCGCACGGGCGACCAGTCCAAGGACTTCATGGTGGTGCTGGCCACCAACCGGCCAGGTGCGGCCGGTTACAGTTCATGCTCTCTCAGACACCAGGAATGGCTTGATGGGTGTGGCTAACATGCCGTCATTCCGTACTGCCCTCAGCCTTTGTTTGGCCATGCTCATCTGGTCATGCCCATGTGTTTTGGCCATAAACCTGGTCTATCGCAGGTGACCTGGATGATGCAGTGCTGGACCGCATGGATGAGGCCCTCGAGTTTGGGTTGCCCAAGGTGGACGAGCGCAAGAAGATGCTGGAGCTGTACCTGGACAAGTGGGTGCCCTGGTTTCTCCACACCTTTTGCATGTAGTGAGGAGCTTGATGCTGTTACGTAGTGCCTAGATGCTCCATCTGCGTCGAGTGAGGCGCTGACAGATACTTCATGCGTGTACAGGTACATCATGAAGGCAGGGACAGAGGAGGGTGAGGCAGGCGCCGGCGCGAGCACAACGCTGTCTGAACGCATCCAGGTATGACATTGCCTTGAAACAGGGATGGTGCATGAGCACATACTGCAGGGATGCGCAACCGCATACCCCTTGCACAGTGTTTGGAAGCTATAGGCTTCATAGCTGCTCTGAACATGCCCACAGCGTGCTACGCTGATGCTGATGCAGCATCAGCTCTCATGCGCCCATCTAGCACCACCTCCTTTACATTCTACCACACTGCTGAAATATAACCGTAGGCCTTACTGCGCGGCCGCAAGCTGGCTGCTGATAAGATTGAGGTGCGGGGCGTGGATGACACCAAGCTGTGGGAGGCAGCGCGTGCCATGGAGGGCTTCTCAGGTGGGTCTGGGCACACATGGGTCCGCTTTGCTGTGATTCTGGGAGAGCTCAAGCACACGCTGCCCATGATGCTTCATCCTTGCACTTGTGGTGTGAGGGGTGATCCTTCAGTGGTGCGTGACAGCCAGTGATCCATGAGCTGAATGTGACCTGGATTCATGACCTCCAAGACTTGTGCTTGCAACTTCTCACGTGTCACATCTTAACGACCATCCTGGGTTTCACTCGCAGGCCGTGAGATTGCCAAGTTCATGGCCGCAGTACAGGCTGCAGTGTATGGTGCGCACGAGCCAGTGCTGACCCCTGAGATCTGGGACTCTGTGCTGCAGCGCAAGCTGCACGAGCACCAGGAACGCCGCGCGTTCAGGTGCGTGTTGCCAGGTGCCGCTGCCGTCATCATACGCAGAGTTGCAAACTCTGCATATGTTGCAGCCGACACGGTGCTGGGCTGTTGTTACGCAGAGCGATGAGATAACATGCATGCGTGTAGGCATGCTGCCGCGTGGCGTAGCAAGTTGCCTGCGTGGATGGCCCAAACTAAGCCCGCACTCTTGCCGCACTCGCAGGCTGGGCCATCACGGCACTGGTGACTCTGCCGCCACTCGTATGCTGGAGCAGCAGCTGAAAGTCAGCATCAAGCCCAAGGAGACCGGCAAGTAAACCGACACGTCAGCGCTCAGACAAGATGACCACCCACAGACAACCAGGTACCATACAACCATGACCACCCTGTCACTGCCAAGATTATGAAGGGGGTGGAGAGGGTGAGAGGCAGCGAGCTGCACTGTGAAACTGTTATGAAGCGCCCGAAGCCTGTGTGCCCGTGTGTACATGCATGAGGCTGCAAAGCAAATCAAGTGTGTCTAGGGTGCCTGTGGAGTCACAGATGCAAGGGTGTGGGGTTGTGCTGCGTGCTGCGATGCATACAGCTGCACTGAGCCTAGTGCTGGGGGCAGGAAAGCGATGCATGCGACGGTGGTGTAGTGCAGTGGAGCTGGTTATGTGTTTTGTCGCCCCGTGTCTGTTTCAATGTTCGGGACCATATTGTTTGTTGTCTGATCAGGATGTGTGCGAGTGTGTTCATGAGTATGGTATGTGTTCTAGCTGGTGAGCCGGACCAATTCAGTGGCATGTAACATACCATGCGACCTGTTTGCAAAGCTGCAGCAGACAGTTGGGGCAAGGCCAGGTCAGGCAACAGCATGAATGTGCATGCTGCTCCCCCATTCCCGTGCTTGCGTGTTTGCAAACTCAACTCGCGAGTCCTGCGAGCGTGTCATGCGTCCGCCCGCATAGGCCTCTCTGCCTACATATCATGGCAGCCAACATTCAACATGGCAACTTCTTCATGAGCACGGTACAAGCAACAGTCCACAGGTGATATCAGTCATTCACCTGGCGGGTCCGATTGTTATGAAGTTTGCTTGATTTATCCTGAGACCTGCGAGCTTTATAGCGCAGTACGTCACGTTCTACAACAGATTATTCGGATGAGGAGGGAGTGTACCTTGTCACATGGGCACAACCTGATCACATGTACCAAACCGCCGCTGGAAGCGTATACGCCTGTGCGCTGCTTACGAATAACATAGATTCACATCGCTGCTATTCAGGCGGACGCCATCTCAGACGCAATGGCGCCCGTAGCTCCACCAGCTCCTACACCGCCAAGCGCTCCCTTAGTTTTCAGGGGCACGCTGGTCCATACGCCGCAGTATGGCACGTTGGACATGCTGCTGGACAAGGTGGTGGTGGTAGTGGATGGCAAAATCAAGGCTATCACCGCTGGCAGCGAGGAGGCGAACATGCTGGAGATCTGGGGCGTTCCTGCCGCTTCAGTTCGCCGGCTGAGGGTAAGGCTGCTGCACAAAAGCTCACCCCCCGTGGGGCAGTTCCTTCTCAGATGCTGGCATCGTTTAAACGCAGGACGGGGAGTTTCTCATGCCGGGCCTAATTGACACGCACGTCCACGCGCCTCAGGTGAATTGCTGATATAGGGTTTGTGTTGTGCTTGGCTTCTGCTCAGCACTGCACCCTTGACAGCGCGCATTGTTCACCACCGATGGATCCTCGTCGCTTGGTTGTCACAGTATAAGTTCACGGGAACGGGGACAGATGTCCCCCTGATGGAGTGGCTGCGGAAGTACACCTTCCCCGTCGAAACCAGCTACAAGGACCTGGACGCCGCCTGCTACCGCTACCCTCTCCTCGTGAAGCGATTCCTGGTGAGCAAAGGTCTAAAGTGTGCCTTCACATGGAGCAGTTCCATGTGATGCATGCTGCTGCTGAGGCGTACTAGCATGCGCAAAGCCTGCTGCTAGCTACCCTTGTGTAAAATGATGCTGTATTCTGGCATGCGAAGACATGGATGCCTTGCGCTGAATAAGTGCTACCTTGTGTTGGTGCCTGCCCAGGCAAACGGCACCACCACCGCCACCTACTTTGGCTCCCTGCACCTGCCCCCCAACAAGGTACCCTGATTGGGGTGTGTGTGCCTCCTGCAGCTCCCTTGAGCCAACGTGCCATCTGCGACCCCGTTGACCTATGCTCATCTGGTCACCTACACACTTCCTGGCCCTGTACCTTCAGGTGCTAGTGGACACGATCATCGCATATGGGCAACGTGCAGTAGTGGGGAAGGTGAACATGGACCGTGAGTCGCCAGACAGCTACATGGAGCCTACAGAGAAGGTGCGGTAGGGGAGGGCAGGATGCATGTACACATGGTGCATGGTGCACAGAACCACATTGGCACGTCGCACAGAATGCTGTTTTGAATGTTTGAACAGAGGATGATGCACCGACCCATCACCGTCCCCTCACCCCTGCTGGAAATGGTAAGCTCAGGGTATCGCGGAAGCAGAGGAGTTCATCAAGTACGCACTGAGCAAGAAGTGTGACCGCATCTACCCCTGCATCACACCACGCTTCATCCCCACGTGCACGCTGGAGATGATGCGGGGTGTGTGCATAGCTCCAACCTGGGTGCCCTGTTTGATGCTTGCCATTGTGCAAGAACAGGCATGGGTATTGAGCTGGAAAATTGGAATGGGGGTTGGTGAAGATCATGCCGCTTTGCTGATGCGGGCTCTGTGCCTGGGGCGTGGATCCTCTGCATCCCCCAGAAGAACGGCTTAAGGAGTCCCGCTGCTCACACTTGTGTGCGCAGCCTTGGCGGACATTGCACGCAAGTACAACGTGCATGTGCAAAGCCACATCAGCGAGTGCTGTGGCGAAGTGTCTTGCGTGCGGCATATGCACCCCGAGTATGCCAGTGATGCGCGCGTGTTTGACTCTGTGGGTCTGCTGGACTGCGGGCGGCAGGTGAGAAGCACAGCAAGAGTTATGTTAGAAGCTGTGGCCAAGCAGGGTCCTGACAAACATACCTGAGGGACGTAAGCAGTCTTTCACATCAGAGCGAGCGATAAGCATTGCAGAGGCGCACTGATGTGTGTTCACTTCGTTCATCTTGGCACAGACACTCATGGCACACGGCACGCTGCTGTCGGACGATGACATCCGCTTCCTGGCTTCCAAGCGTGTCAGCGTCAGCCACTGCCCGCTGTCCAACTTCTTCCTGGGTGACGCGTGCTTCAGGTATGTACTGCCGAATGGGCTGGGCATGCTTTGCTTGGTGGCACACATGTGCATGCCTACTACTTGATGCCCGCCCTCTAGCTGGTGCACTGCCACTCCCTAATCTATGTCGTCCGAGCGCTTGAGCTCGCCCGCCGTGCTCTCCCCTTCCCTGTCCTGTGCACCGTCTCAGGGTGAACCACGCCATGAAGCTGGGCCTCACCGTGGGCCTGGGCACTGACGTGGCAGGCGGCATCTCGCCGTCCATGCTGACAGCCATCCGCATGGCGGTTGTCAATGCGCGCTGCCTGCGCGCGCACAAGCTGGCTATCAAGGTGAGCGTTGCTGGGTGGATTGTGTGTGGAGCGAGGAGGGGACAAGCAGGTTGGTGAGGAAGCACACAGTACAAAGTGCCAGTTGCAGCAAATGAGCAAGAGCAGCTGCACGGGGGAGGTTGAGCGTGTCAGTGTAGGAGTATCAGGCTGTGCTGTTTCTCAGGCTGCATACTGCACCTGGTGCATGAAGCAACAAAAAACCACTGCTTCGTGCTGCCCGTGCACCTGCTGCTCACCCCTAGTCTTGCATCACATGCTGCACCTGGTGCTTCAAGCAGCATGTGATACGATGCCTCGCTACGTGCTCCTGCGCTCTCACAGGGTGGGCTGGAGGTGACACCCGACATGGAGGAGGATGTGATCAGCTACAAGGAAGGGCTGTACCTGGCCACACTGGGTGGTGCCAAGGCACTGGGCATTGACGTGAGTGACCACTGCAATCGCCTGGCTCCTTGATGGGTAGTGTTGCCAAGGATGATTTGATACACCGCAGGGTGTCAGGGTCACGGGGGCGGACAGGAAGTGGTGCCGTGTCAGGAACTCGGCAGTGCGCCCGGCGGCGCAAGGCTTTGTTTTGACTCACAATGGCCCTGCTGCTGCTCCCCATTGCTACTGCTGCAGCATCAGGTGGGCACATTTGCCGTGGGCAAGGAGTTTGATGCGCTCATCGTGGATGTCAATGTGCCAGGCGGGCCATTCGACGTGTTTGAGGGTGGGTCGAGTATACCGTGAGGTTTGAAGGTTGTTAGCAGGAATGCTGGAGACAGGTGTCTCCAGATGACACAGGCAACACAACCACGTAGTGTCTGCTCATCTGCTGCGTCTTCCTGGCACAGCCATGCATGCGACCAAATCTAGCTACTCTTGTGATCTAGGACAGCCTGATCAGAAACAGGGTAGGCTTTGCTGAAACATTGACATGATGAGCCTGATGACGGATGGCGGAACTGACGTGTGAGTGTGGGTGTGTTGTGCGCTGTGGCCAATTCAGGCGACACGATTGAGGACCAGTTTGAGAAGTTCATCAACCTGGGGGACGACCGCAACATTGTGGAGGTGCGGGTAGCACCCTGCTGTTTTGGGAGGGCATGATGATCAGCAGTTGCAAAGAGTTTGCTGCAGTGCTGCACAAGCATGGGAGAGCAGTGCGTGGGCCAAACTTGAGCCAAAGCTGTTGCTGGTGATTGCACTGAGGATCTGATTCAAGAAAGAACCAGCATCCCTGCTGTTGTGCTACACACAGGTGTACGTGGCGGGCATGGCGGTGAAGATGGGTGACACATTTGTGGGTGACAGTGTGCCAGCAGACCTGGTACCAGCTGCAACCAAGGCCGCCGTGATCACTGCGGGGAACGGGACACACTGATGCAGCAGTTGGCAGCGCTGTGATTGCAAGGGCAGGAACACGTTGGAGCCTACATGCTCTGCACCAGGCGGCAGCTGAGCTGAAGGCATGGCTTGTACTTACATGTATACAGCACGCTGCAGTGTGTGCATTTGCAGGACCCGCACCATAGTTTGTGGTCAAGTGGGGCAGCCTGGACACACGTACAGCATATGTGAGAAGGGACGTGAGCGGTGGCCAATGATTACACTTGTTTTCAATCTGCGACACGCGACGTTGCTGGTGCTCTCGTGTACACATGCAGCGCATGTATGTGGCGGCAGATGGTCTTGCTGACCTGCGCTTCTGGGCCTGGAAGGCTGGGACTGTTTGCAGCAGCACTGAGTATGGTCAAACACCACCGGGAATAGTGTAGGGCTGTGGAGTGTGACTCTGATTCTTCGCACGATACCAGCTTGCGCTGTGTGCTGTCATCATGCACGCGGGCTGTGAGTTGACGGCAGACTGGTTATGCTGCCAGTAGACGGGCAGACATGCAGGCGCAGGGATGACAGCATTGACAGGTATGCATGCTGCAGGTGAATCCAGTTGCTTTCAGGGCTGCGTCCCCTGCACCGAGCTGGAGAGTGGCTAGGTGTAGGTGGAGGTCAAAGTGTGGTATCGGACGCTGACCATGTCGATGCTGCAGCCCTGTGCGTCCACACACATGGGCTGGTGTGGCACATTGAAGTGAGGAAGCAGGTGTTTGGCATGAAGCTTGTTTGCAAGCAATGTTGCCAGGTGTGTGGTGGGATTGCTTCAAGACTGTCTCTATTCTGTTTGCCTGCCTGATGGCCTTTTCAGGCTCCAGTGCTGGCGACCTGGATGCTTCTTGCAGCTCATATAGACTGGGAAATGTCAAGGGCGCCCATCACAACTGCCGTTGCTGCTGTTCAGGTATGAGATTACTGTCTAAGCAAACATCGGATGGGTTGAGCACATCAAGACCCAGCGCACACAAAATGGTGACATGCAAAGTCTGCATTCTTTCATGTGCTTGCCTGGTCTTGAATGTGCACTGTCCCATGGACATAATCAATCGCTTGACCCCGGACAACTGATATGGCCCCTGGCTCTCTGTAATACTATTGACACGAGCCTGGCTGTTTCAAGCATGTTATGCAACGGTGTGCTGGCCACGGGGACGGCTAACCACAGCTCCAACAGTTCCAAGCTCTGCACACCTCGGCAGAGCTGTGCACCAGGGGCTGCTAGACCACATCTTGTCGCTGGATGCTGGATCAAACATCTTCCTCATGCTCAGACAGGAAGTCATCAGGCTGCACGATGGCCCAGCCTGTGGTGCACGTGTTGAACAAGCAGTCATAGAATGGATTCACAGATGACAGAATCTCAGATGCTTTTGAAGGCGCATGGGCCATATCAGGTTTACGTCGGACCTTTGCCAATGCTGCATTAGGAGTGCATGGCATAGCGCATGGCAACCAGTGTCAGGCCGCAGCAGCACGGCGATGCTGATCATGAGGTTTTCAGCGATGCAGGCACCCACCATCAGCTTTGAGCACACGGCGAACCACCACCAGTGTGTCACCTCCTTTGGCACCCGCATCAGCCAAGGACTGCCCAGGCCCTACTTCACGGCCTCTGCACACGTGCAACGCTAAGCAAGCAATCCTGTCGTCCCGCATTTGCTCCATGGCACTGAGCATGTGCAGAGGCTGGGCAATCAGCTGTATGACCTGCTGCCTGGCGCAGGCACAAGCGACCTGGCCTGGTGCACATATAGTTGCACCCTTTGTATGGCTGTGCCTGCCGAAGCGAGGTGTGTGCACTATAGACGCGGCGGCAAGATCACAGGGCCCCAGCCCCAGCACATACCGTAGAAGCACACGGCTCCACGGCTCGCTGAAGCCCTCCAGCCGCACCAGCTGGTCCTCTGGTGGCCATCCCATCTGGGCCGCAACAGCATCTGCCAGCTCCGAACCTGTGCCACAAGTGGGACCGCGCAACGTACTCACCACTGCTCTTCATCGGGGTGATTCTGGTGTTTGCTGGGTGCATGGTTGCACAATCAGCACTGTGATGTGCTGCGGTCACTCGCTCCAGGACTTGAACGCCAATCTGGAGCATCCTTAGCAGCAAGTGCACGTCGGCACACCTGTCAGTTGCAGTGCCAGATCACCCATCTGGCCGGCGCCTGATACAGTCAGAGCCACAGTGGGCAGCACCTAGGATGGGCCAAGACAAGCAATGCCCAACACATGTCAGCAAACCTGCCAACACTAGCCAACATCCTAGCCTCACACAACAGGCTGCAGCTGGTCGCTCATCCCTGCTGGGGCACCTGCTGATCTGCTGGTTCTAGCGTTGCAGCCCCGGTTGCAGCACTTATTGAGGGTTTTATATGAGGTCCAGGCCCAAAGTGCGCCCTTGCCTGCATCTGCAGCACCTCTAACTGCCCAGCCCCTATATATGCTAATGTGCAGTCCGTGGCCCCACTCGCTGCTCCATACCTCAGTTTCCACATGCAGCACGTCCTTCCAGTACAGGCTGAAGGACGTTTGCTCAAGCCGGGGTGCAATCAGCAGGCCATGTGAGCCGCTGCTACTGGTGCTACCCTCTGAGCGGCTGCTTGTCGCAGAAGCTGGGGTGGGGTTTGAAGCGGTTGGTGCATCGACACGTGTGGTCCGTGCAGCGACTGACATGAGGGGTGGTTTGCACTGTCGTTGCTGCTGTTGGTTGTGGCTGCTCCACGCTTCTGGTCTTGCTCAAGCCTACAAAACAAGACATCCAACCTGCATACAGTGGAAATCAGGCAGTCTCGGCCTGCCATGCTTGGAACGTGCAATACACGATGGCAGTGCAAGCATGTGATGGGGTGCAGCGCTCACACGGAAGACAGGAAATGATATATGGCTTTCATTGTAGATGGTGCTGCATATGGTGCTGCCCCTGCTTGGAGGTACCAGCTGTGCACTTCAATGCAATACAACGCATGTACAACTGCCCCCAACCAAAGCTTACGTTTCCCGCACCACTGTGCATTCAGTTGGTAAACTCTTATTATGCGCGTTCGTTGCGCCTGAAGCAGCATTGGGCAAATGGGGCCAGAACACAAACAGCTTGGAATGGCATACAACAAGCATAGTCGGTGATTCAGTTCCTTAATAACGGCGGCCATGGCGCCAGCTCTGTTCTCTTGTCTGTGCGGGGGAAGCTTGGTACCCCCTGACCACAATGAACTTACGAGAGCAGAGGTAAGGACAATGGCAGCCAGAACCTTCACATCGAACGACGAGCACCTAGGTGTTTCGCCCCCTGGTGTTCTTGGTACTAAGGCGCCTACACCTCCACGCGCGCAGCTCAAGGCGCTATATGAGAAGTCCGTAATGCTGAACAACGGCAGGCTGATAGTGCATGGTGCGTTCCCAGTGGTACATAAGGAGGGCAGAGCTGCCTGTTGCAGCACACCTGCATTAAGCTGCAAACAGTGATAAGAGTCAATCCTAGCTGCGCTTGCAGGCATCTTTGCTCGTGCTGACACCAAGAACAACAACAAGCGCGTGTACCCGAAGGCAAGGATCATGCTGAACAGCTTTAAGTACTTGTTGGGCATTGGTTCATGTGGGCAGTGCACGTCATGGGGTTTGTCGCCCTGAATAGACGCTCCCTGATCGTCATTTCCGCTCTGGTGCTCCACAGTATATTTTGAAGCGGGAGGTTGCCAAGTTCGAACAACAGCACATTGCAATGGGCACTGCACTGGGGGAGCTGGACCACCCCAACTATGCCTCGCAGTACTTCAAGTGCCTGAACCTGCCTAATGTCAGCCACCAGGTAAGAGGAGCAGCAGCGGGCGGGGAGCGGGAATGCATGCATGCACATGCAAGGGGCGGCATGCGATGTCGAGGCACGATGTGTCATGATGTCAGCAATCAGTGCATGTGGCACATGTCCTGTGGCCTGAGGCAAACACGATACAAAAATCTGTTGACATCATTATGGTGTTATTGGCATACAAGCACGTCTCAACAACCTGCCCTGTGCTGGGTGCGCATGCAGGTACTGGAGGTGCACTGGAAGGGCGACCAGCTATGGGGCACGATTGAAGTGCTGCCTACACCAAGTGGCATGTTGCTATGGGAGCTGTATTCGCAGGTACAGCATCTGCGGGACGGGCTCACAGCAAGCGGGCAAACAGGGTTCGAGCACCACAGCATACAGCGTGGCTGGGGTGCACGTTCGTATGCAGTAGTCGAGCTGCAACAAAGGCATCAGCGGCAATGCAGCAAGAGTTCTTTTCCACTTTTGGCAGCCATGGGCTGGGCAGGGGCAGGTTTGGAGTTTGGGTACATCTGGCGAGCAGATGTTGGCAGCACATAGCGCAGGTGCTTGCTCGTTTTGTCCATTTCAGATGCAGGTACAACAGTGGACATGCTGGCCACAGCACTGATGCATTCATCACCGGTGTTCCTCTTACATGCTTACAGGGCATCAAGCTAGGAGTGTCGAGCCGTGGGTGGGCGTCCCTGCGCACCGACCCTAAGGCCAAGTGTGTGTACGTTGACGATGATTTCGAGCTCATCACCTTTGACTTTGTGACCGAGCCCTCCACGCGCGGTGGGTGTGGTGGTGCGAACTGCTTCTCTGTGCACTCATGTCTCACTGCACAACTGCCTGTTGCAATCGCCATTGCTGAACCAGCTGCTGTGTACAGATCAGCCTCTCACAGTGATGGCCCTGCATGTTGCCTGACAAGTGCGGTGGACATGCCGCATGCAGGCGCATACCTGGTTCCCATACGGAAGGCATACCGGCCATCTGTGCCTGACCAGTCCAAGGCGGTGCAGATCTCGCACTTGGGGCATGGCGTGGTGGGCATGCAGCATGTGGGGCGGCTGCCGGAGTTGCCGCTGCTGGTGGCTCGCATCAATGAGCTGCATGCGGCACAGGTGCGGTGCAACAACGCTTGTGAGCCACCGGCCAGCTGCGCCCATGTTAGTGATGAAGGAGCAATGTTGAGTCCTGGGTGTATCGAGTTTCGAGTAACAGCAGGGGTATGTAGCGCCCCCCCATCAGACGCAGCTGGCATGGAGCTCCCTCATGTCTTGCTACACGCACAGCTGCACACCAAGAAGCACCACACCCATCACCACAGCTGGTGCAACAACACCCACAGGTGGCCGAGGAGATGTACGCGGCGCAGGCATCAGCAGGGTTGCGGCCACCAGCACCTGTGGCGGGGGTCCCTGGCATCCCTGGTGCTGCACTCACAGGGCTGCGGCCACATGGGCTGGATCAGCTGCTGCGGTTCTCGCACTATGTCGTGTTCCCACATGCGGCCTACCTGGACCGCGAGGCCCACGCGCGCGACTTTTCGTCGCACCTCGCCATGTTCGCCACGCGTGCGCACCTCGCAGACCAGCAGCAGTTTCTGAACCGCTCCGACCTGAACGCCATCATCCTGCGCGAGATTGCGCGTGAGGAGGAGGCCGAGGCGGCGATGGCGGCCGCAGCAAGCAACTTGACACCGGGCGGGAACAGCGGGCAAGGAGCGGGGGCCATGGCAGCAGGGCTGCCGCCGCAGCACCCTAACTCACACCACCGAGGGAGCGGCAAGCTTGCTGGGGATGCAAGCGGGAGCAACGGCGCTGAGTTGGTGGTCGTCGCAGGTGGAGGCGTGCTCAAGGGCGGCAGCGGTGTGGGCCTGGCCTCTGCCGGCCTAGCCAGCTCAGGCAGCTCAGGCAGTGCATCCCTGCGCAGCTCAGCCAATGGCGCCATGGCCAACGCGATGGCGTACATGCATGGCAGCGCGTCGATCGGCAACTTGAACAACGCAGGCGCATCGCCCCTCAGCTCCCCGGACCCCTCTGCTCAGGCCACCCTCACAAAGGCCACCTGGGCAGTGACCGGCAGCATGCGCGGCAGCAACACAGCAGCAGCAGCAGCAGCAGCAGATGCCAGTGAGGTGCAAGGGCCTGCAGCACGGGGCCCAGGTGTGGGCTCAGCTGGGGAGGCGGCTGATTATTCTGTGCCCAGTGATCTTGGGGCATGGGCGCTGCACCCCAACGCACTGGACATTTCTACAGGCTCATCAGGGGGTGCCCCAACCATCCCGCTGGGGGGAGGCACCTCACAGGGTGTGGCTGGTGTGGCCAGCAGTGATGAGCGGGGCACAGTAGGCGCAGCATCCATGCACCGTGCAGCCAGCAACGAGCGCAGCAGCCAGTATACGTATGCATCCCCACCTCCCGGGGTGCAGCAGCCATCTAACATGCCTGGGGGGCCAGGGCAGGGCCAGCATACTCCGCAGCAACCTGATTCGGGCTCTACAGCAGCTGCACCGGCCGGGTTCATACATGGCGCACCGCAGGCGTCCGGCCATGCGGGTCTAGCGCCCGCGCCACCCGCACACCACCACAGCAGCAGCAACCGCGTGTCGCCTGCGCCGCCGCAGTATGCGGGCGCTGGCCACGGCGGTCGTGCGGGGCAGGGAGGTGGGCCAGGGAGCCGCGGGGCAGCTGGGCCTCAGGGCAGCGTGTCTGAGCGTGTGGTGGATGAGGTGGCCGCAGAGTTCCAGCGCATCAAGCTCACGCTGGCGGCTTTTGCGGCCAAGTACAACAGCCAGCAGCACGCCATCATGCGCGCGTTTGCGGTGCAGCTGCCCGTGCCGGCAGGCGGCGGGGGTGCCATGGCAGGGCTGGGGCTGACAGGTGCGAGGCTGTGACATCGCCCGGGGGCGCGCAGCTGTGATGTGCTCGCGTATGTGCGCAAGCGCATCCTACCTGCGGCCGGGTAGGGCAGCACGGGGCGGTGTGGCTGCCCCCAAGCTGCGATCTTGCCGTTCTGACAGCTGCTGCCTGCCAGCCTTCCACAGGGCGGTATGCACAGCAACACTGAACCTTCAACCGGAGGCAAAGCAGGAGTTGCAGGATGAAGGATGGTTAGGGAGCTGCCAGTTGGCACGCTGTGGATGCATGTGTTGGCTGGTGGTGATTTTGAGGCACACAGATTTGCTCATTCATCCGTGCGTAGCTGTGATTGTGTGTGTGTGCACGCGCACAAAGATGGCTGAGGTGCCACCACCGCCACACCGATATGGCAATGTGTATGAAGCGTTGGTCAGGGTTGTTTGACATGGCGCCCCAGTGCATGCACTGTGTTGTATTGTTTCAATCGTTTGTGATGGGGGATGGGGAACAGTTGTTGTGATCCCGCCTGCGTGACGTCAACAAGCTGGGAATGCGTGTGGCATTATGGCGCGTTTTGTTGTCATCCTTATGAGCGGGCGCATGGCGCAGGCACATTCCTAGACTGCGTGCTTGCTGCCGTGTGCGGCGCACAAAGAAGGCAAGTGCATGCTGCGTGCACAACCTTGCAGCAAGCATTTCAAGAACAATGGCATCGGGTTGGTTGTGATGCTGCACACGCTGCGCCAAGCTGGGGGCATGACGTCCTTCGTCCACACCCCACAGAGGCCACCGTACAACATCACGACTGGACTGCTAGTTTGCATACGAGCGATTCATTGTCATAAACGTACTAAACTGCAGGATGTAAGGACAAGAGGTGTGCTGGGCTGATGTAAATGAGGCAGGTGAGATGTAGATCAACCTGGCAAGCTGGGCCTAGCTTAGTGAGCCTTGTAACTTGGCACAACTTAGCATCCCGAGCTCAGTATCAAAGGCTTGGTATCATGCACTCGGCTGTTGAATTGATACTGACTGCAGCTCATGCGCGGCTGAAAGACATGGCAACCATCAAAGGGCGGCATTGGGTACCCGTTCAGAGGCATTGATCATGTACAAACAACACGACAGCTTCGACAGTCCATCAGGGTCTAAACTGAGCGGGCCCATACATTAGCCTGCTGCTGGAACTCGGGCACCATAATTCCGCAGTACAGAGCGCGATTAGTCACACCGCTTGTGCTGCAGTAGTGACAGACACAGATTGCCCCACATGTGACCACTGCAGATGCCAGCCCCCCTGCCGCCATGTTTCCGCATGCATGTCTCGTACTGACCTCAGGCGCTCTGGCTACTGAGACAGTGCCAGCTGCCAGGCAGCGCACCCACTGCACTGCACTGGGCCACTGGCAGAGCCTGTGCGCCGCGGCGCCTTGCTCACACCTTTGAACCTGGCCATGGCGGCTGTGAGCGTGGTAGATATCCTCTTCTTGCATCTGGCTGCACATCATGCGTCGTCTGCACCTGTTGCTCATGCACCTTCACCTCCTGCCCCTGCCACCACCCCCAGTGCTGGTGTGAGCTGGTGTCTGCCAAGAGGTCAGCTCCCACATGCCAGCAGTATGCTGCTGCGAGCAGATCCGTGTCATGGTGCTGCAGTCGGACATTACCCCACGCCTGGTGCCTATAAACATCTGGGTTCATGAAGGGAGCGTAGGGCTGGGTGCCCTCCTTGTGACCCATTGCAATCCTGCCATTGCATGAGGCGCGGGCAAACAGCGCGCAGCAGCGCAACAACACAGCTCGCCCTGTAGTGTTGTATAACTCCGTGGTACGTCTTTGTCGGGCAGCATTAAGAATCTGCTCAAGGCACACACAAGGCACATGCCAGTGTCTGTGCTGGCCATGACACGTAGTAGTGCTGGGGCATGCTGTTGAGTGTCGCGCTGAACGCTCTGGGGCTGTGCTTGGATGTAGTATGTCTGTATGTGCTGCTTGGAGGCAAGTGACAGACGTGACTGCGAGGCCACCTCTTTGAACTCTGCGCCTGCATCTGCCCTCTTAACAATTCCTGTCAGAGCCAAGGCCACCTCTCAGCGCACCCTATGTGGACCATCAGGGATGTGCTTGAACAAGTTGGAAACCTTTGTGAATACCTAATCCATGTAGCCGCAACATAGCACAACATAACAGCGGCTTATCACAGTTTTCAGCTGCTTGCCGGAGCATGACGGATGCCGTGCATGTGCCACGCCATCAGGGTGAGTCCATGCCTAGCTTCAGGTCAGCCAATGGCAGCCAACAATGTCCCAGCACAACATATCAAAGCCCCATGCTGTATGCTGTGGCAACTTGGAAGACTGAGCGAGGGGAGGTGATGCATGGGGATTCCAGGGCAGCCAGGTGAGCGAGCACGTACGCCACAAGTGCCACCTGGAACTGCATGTCGGCAGGCAGGCACTGTTCTGACGCACACACCCTGCGGCTGCACAACACAGCTCAGGGCCCCCCCGGGTCAGCGCGGTGCCACAGCGCCACCTGCTCATCCCACCCAGCACTGGCCAGCAATCCCTCACGCAGCACGCTCCAGTCCAGGCCCACCGCAAACTCGGTGTGGTGGCCCCACCTGCGGCAAGTGCGTGAAGTCAGTCATGTGAGCATTGTGCACATTGCAGCTGTGGGTACCATCAACTGCAGCTGGGTACCAGCAAACAGTCAAACGCTGTGGCACCTGTGGCACCGCATGGCAAGCAGCTGCTGTGTGCACGTGATGCCTCACGTGCGCATGAGCGGGGCCGCGGGAGCGGCCGTGTCCCACAGCCGAACTGTCATGTCGTACGAGCAGCTGGCGAGCAGGGTCTCGGCGTGCGGGCACCATGCCACACGCCGCACCGCATAGCTGCAGGGCCAAGCGTCAAAGATGACAAGAGCCGCATCGTGGGCAGTGAGCCATTTGACGTAGGAAAGACGAGGGATCACAAGCAGTACGAGCGCATGCATCTCAGCCTCCATCCGTGCGGCTGGACAGCAGATGTGTGCCAATAATGCCTGCTGGATGCCCATCCGGTCGATGGCCTTCCCTCAGCGGCCTGGTCATCTGTGTGTTCCAGTTATCACCCTGCGTGTTCCACTTATCCCCCTCCCTCCGCCCACCACTCACTTGTGGCCCAGCAGCACCGCCAGCTCTCGCTGCGGCTGCCGCACGTCCCACACCTTGATGCTCTTGTCCACGCTGCCTGTCGCAATCAGGCACTCGTTGTACTTGCACCAGTCCGCAGTCAGCACCTGTTGGGGGGGCAGAGGTTGGGGGGTGTGTGGATTTGGGAGGAGCACTGTGCCACGGCTCATGGGGTATGCAGTCTGCCCGATGCATAATGGTCACAATGAGCTTCTGCAGGACCCCGGAATGTCATGCCGGTGGCCTGAGCCCTTGATCAGGCTGTTTGCACAGTTACACACCTCAAACGCATGCGCTGCGAGCGTTAGTGTTGGTGTGGGCTGCCGCAAATCCCATAGGCGTACACTTGTGTCCCCACTTGCTGACATGAAGACATCCCCGTGCTGCGGCGACCTGCCAACACAGGCACCAAACACGTGGCAAGCAAAAGTGAGCCAGAAACCCACTGGGTGCGCAACACCCATGGCAACCAGCAGCTTCGCACAGGACCTCTCACATGCCTGGCAGCACATGAGGAGGTGAGGACAACGATCACACACCACGTAACATGGTACACGCAGTATGTATGGCCTGTGAAGGTGCGCAGCGCCGTGGGTTGCGACAGGGACCACAGCTTGATGGAGTCGTCCCATGAGGAGGACAGGAACAGCTCGCGGTTGTGCAGGTTCCAGGACAGGGAGCAGCACTGCACGCGCGCAGGAAATGCACACAGTGGCAAACATCACAGGATACAGGGGTTTGCCGACGATGGCAGGCTGGCACATGTAAGGGTGGTGGGCTGGCAGGGTCATGTGGGCCGTGGCGACACAAAACACGTGCCTCAGTCTGGCACGCCCACCGCTCCCCACAACACACATAGCCACCCCCACCTCATGCCGGTGCTCCTTGAATTGCCTCAAGGGGTTTGCTGCGGGGGGTGCAGCCAGGTCGTACACCTGAGGGCGGTCAGCGCAGGTAACAAGAACTCAGCCGTGCATCCTATGCACCATGGCAGCGACAGGATGCTGACAGCATGGCGCACCACTGTTCCAGCCATGTGCACAGCTGCCTACGTCCAGCCAGCCCCTGCATATAAGGATACAGACTGGGAGGGGAGCGATTGCCAAACACACCTTGATCGACCCATCCCCACTGGATGCAAGCAGCACGTTCTCATGTGCCTCACTCCAGCAGCAGTCATACAGCCCATCTGCTGTATCAAATGCAGCTACCTCTGTCACTGCTCCGTTGGGCAACACCTGGACAATGCAGCGTAACGGAGGCATGCCTGTGCATGTCTGTACGTGTCTGACGTGTGCAGTGCTCTCGCGTGTTGCGATGTGTAAGTTCTATGAATTGAACGTATTGTGCAAGGCAACTATGGTGGTCAGATGCATGGGATTGATGTCTTCCAGTTGTGGAGGCTGTGCAGTGTGCACTAGAAGCGTGTGCATGCCGCCATGCAGCTCCCATGCCAAAGAACCCTGATGGATCAGACAATCACGGAATGCACGCCGCCTTGCCTCTTTGAATTTCATACCTCAAACACATGCTGTCGCCCATTGCCGATGATTCCGAAATTTTGCGCTGTGGCTACTGCAAACCGGTTCTCTATGAAGGGGCTGAACTTGACGCTGTACGCATTGAAAGTGGTTTTGCACCTTGGCATGGCTGCTCCACCCAGCGGCCTGAAGCGTTCAATGAATCAGGTCTTGCGTTCTCCACGTCATCATAAAGTGCGTTCAGTCGTAGAGGTAGCAGCAGTGCATGGAGCCACGCACACGTCGGAGCAGAGCACAAACGTGGGGGGCATATAGAAGAGCCATACAGTCACACAAACTTCACCTTCTCAATGATTTGTTTCTGACTCCTGTATTCAGCATTTCACTCTTCAGTTGCATTGTTCTAGACTGACTGGCTCTTGTGGGCGTGATTAACTGTAGCGAAACAGATCACTTCTGTGACGCACGATATCATATCAAAAATGGCTCAAAAAGATCTGATCGACGTCATCGACTTCAGCCGCCTAGAAGCGCTTAACGTGAATCCCAAAACATCATCAGACAATGCGCTGAAGCAAGGTTATCGCGATCAAGATGAGCTATATGTAATTTCAGATGCAGACGAGCAGGTGTGCTTGCTGCGATCTGGACACAGATCATCAGTAAATGGATGGTGCCATGCTGTGTGGGGTTGGTTTGCATGAAGCAGGGTTGAGCAAAGGCACTGGGGGATACCGTACACTGGTGTGCATGCCACTGTCATGTTGTGCATGCGCACAAGCATGCACGCCACTGTTGTACTGAATTGCTGACACCTCCATGCTCCTGCTGCTGCTTGCTGCAGCTGCTGTTTAACATTGAATTCCAACAGAAAGTGAAGCTGCAGTCCATCGTGATCAAGGGCCCAGCAGATAGTGGGCCAAAAGTCGTGAAACTCTTCGTGAACAGGTGTGCGACGGTGCAGGGTGGTGACCAGCACGCCACTTGTTACTGTGGGAGGTGTAGGGCAGTTCAAACCACGCTCAAGCGCCAACACATCCCATATTGGTGTTTGTGCAGGCACATGGGCTTCAGCGACTGCACTGGGTCAGTACCAGCTGCCCAGGAGCTGGACCTCACATCAGCACAGGTTGCAAGTGGGGAGCCCATCCCTCTCAAGTGCGTGTGGGCAAGTGCAGGCACACCTGCGCAAATGAATTTCGGGGTCGCGGGTTTACAACGTCTCTTTTGCTATGTGGGGCTTTGACCAAGTGGTATGCATGCAGGTGTCATTGTAGGCTGCTGAGTTGTGCGGAAAGTGCTGCCTGGTGTGCAAGTTCTGGGTTGGCTCCACCATGCACTTCACACTCACTGCTGCTGTATGTTTTTGACATCACGCAGGCTCGTTAAGTTTGCTTTCACCAACAGCCTCGCCATTTTCATTGAGAACAACCAGGAAGGGTCAGAGGAGACAAAGGTGTCCAAGATTGTGATCTATGGCCAGTCAGGGGAGGTGTTTGATGTGGCACAGATCAAGAAGGTGGAGGAAAAGTGAGACGGTTGGCGCCAGTACCAGCAGCAGCAGTGCAGCCTCAAACTATCGATTGATCATGATGCTACTGCATGGGTTGTGGTGTATGGACCAAAACCCCACATGGCTTAGCAGGGATGTAAAGCGTCCAGCACGTACATGACGAGGGAGAGTATTTAATAGCTGCAGTACAGAGCACCCTTGGTGGCAGCCCAGAGGCCACCAACTGTGTGTGTGTGTGTGTTACATTGCATGCCAGGTATGGTGCGTAGATGCCTGCCGCAAGACAGGGTAACAAGGGACATGAGGCTGGGCTGACACCTGAGGTCACCCTAGCCAACCGACGTGCCTTCATTTCAACTCAACATGGCTGTCAATCTGTTGCATGCACGCACATGGCTGCACAGATGTGTGTGCGTGCGCGCGACGTGCGTGTGCCTGTGCTGGTGCACAAACCCCACTGTTAAGACACAAGCAGGACAAGAGGCCCAAACCCTAGAACATTACTACTGAGTGCATGCAGCAGCTCAGGTCAGCTCATCACGCGAGAGCTTACAACACACCTCAGCTCAGAGCACCACACAAGGTGCGCACATGCCCATGCTGCTTGTGTCCATGCTGCTCTTCACGGCACCCACCGGCCGCCCTGTGCTGTTCACAACTGGTGAGCTGGACCACCAGAGAACCCATTGTGTGCATGTGCCATGATGAACACCGCAGCCGGCCGGTCATTGGCCACAATGCCCTTGCTGCAGCTTGGATGCAGGTCGCCAACTGTGCCTGCTGTGTAGCCGAATGCACAGACCATGTCCATGGTCAAGCTGCTGGCGCCACCAAACCGCGCATGCGTTCGTGAGCCCTTAAGCAGCACCTGAGCACCAGATCAGGGAGGTTGGTGTGTGTGCGTGTGTGGGGTCCAACGAACAGGTGCTCCTTGACTTCATCTGCGTAACTTGCTTTGTACTTGATGAGTGGTGATGATGATGCAGCTCCAGGAGGCGTGCCACAGAGCCCACCACGTGGCCAGATGCCATTATGTTGTCGCCATACACAAACCCACAGAATTGCCCAACCAGTTTGCAGTCGTAACTGTAGCTATGCACCTTGATAACGCGTGGTGCGAGACAAACAGCCTTGTCATGAAGTTCTTGTGCATGGGCGAGGCATGGGATGGGTGGCCCACTGGCGCGTCACATCCTTTCATCCCGTACATAACCCAGGTAGTATCCATCACTCAGCCTCTGTTCAGCTGCCTGCGTCTTCTTTGCTCACAATCAGGTGCTGGCTGTGACCACGCACAACGCCTCAGAAGTCCCCTACCCACCTCACAGGGGCCAACCAATACCCAACCACCTAGGTCACCCCTTCTGAATGTAGCTACGGACGCAGTTTTAATGACGCTTCATGTAAAGGTCTAATTGTTGTTCAGCTGCAGATGGGTGATCAGCGACGTACATGTAAAGCGATGCCTGCCCGTGCAACGAAGCACTGCCGGGCGCGAGATGAATGTTTAATTGCTCACGTAAACTGATCCATGGTACTGGTACCAGAGCGGTGGATGGGCAGATGGGACGCCCGAGGCACGACTTGTGCCATGCTGTCATGGGTTCTCTGCACCACCTGCCAGCTAACAGGCCTGGGTAGGTGGCGCACAATTGGAGACGACCGCAGGAAACGATTTCTAGGTCGATGCACCTTGGACCTCACCCTCTGATGCAGGCGTGGCAGCCATGCACAGCCATGGCAACAGCCAAGTGCAGGGTAGCGGCCACATGGCAGCCTTCTCTACCCGCAAGCTGCTTGGCCGAGGTGTGCCAGTGCCAGGGCTGCGCATGCAGCTGGAGCATGTGCTGCGCTTCCAGGCAGGCAGCCCGCATGCTGGTGTGCCGGTTGAACATCGGCTGGCGGTGCGTGGGGTGCAGGCTGGGTGCGATGTACTACACCCACCTGGTTTGAAAGATGCCATGCTGACCACTTGATGGCATTGTGTACACAAACCGGTTCCTGTGTGATGCCTGCGCGAAGGTTGTGTACCTGCATCGGCACAGCACACCGCAGCGGGATCAAATGCTCTTGTGTGCACTCAATATGCTGCAAACAAACCTGGGCCGCACTACACCAATCGACATGTAAGGCAGGATGCCAAAGGCCTGGTGTGCTGCTGTTAACTCACTGCTCGTTAATACCTGCACAGTTGGCCTGAAGCCGGAGTTCGTGCATAGACCATGTTAGCGGCGTATCAAAGCTTTCAGCTGCTTGCCAGAGCCTGACAGAGAACCAGCTGTTGGTTCATCACTATCATAAATAGCCGCTGCAGAAAGGTGTACAGTAATGCACCTGTGTACACGCACATAAGGTTGCTGCATCGCTTTGTTGTCATGATGGCTGCAGTTTCATATTCACCGACCCTGGATGGCAGCTGCCAAGCAGCTTTATGGCAAGCGCACATCCGTATGTGATGCCTGCCCATGGTGGATCACCAGATGTTGAGCTCCCAGCCTCTGCCAACCGGAGTTCAAAGCAGCTGAACGGGAGCACCGCAGACAGTGCAAACAGCCAGATTCAGCCCGGGTGGGGCAACGTGGCAGTGCTGCGTGTACCACAGGAGCAGTGGTCACTTGTAGCAGGTGCGATGCGGCGAGCATGCATCATATGCGATGTATGCGTGCTGTGCTGCAACCCTGTGCTGCACTCCGTGACGCATGCCGAGACACGCACTTCATCAATTGCCTACGGCCTGTCCCAGTCATCATGTACTGCTGCTGTGCTGCATGCATGCTGCAGGGAAGTACTACCACAACAAGCTTGCAGCAGAGCGTGACTACTTGTGTGAGTCTGCAGTACAGGGTGCAGTGCTGCAATTGATCCTAACATAGATGGGTGTCCTCTTATTTGCGTTCGCATTCTTGTTGGCGTTCTTGTGCAACGTCATGGCGATATGCAAGGCTGGCACGTGCCGTGCTTGTAACTTGTTCTGGTGGCGTGCCCCCTTGCAGTAATGGGCCAGTGGCGCCTGGTGGTTCAGTTCAGGCTCATGACAAGTGCAGGCTACACTTACGTCCTACAAACAGATGATGACCTGGTGCGTCAGTAGCCGCATCGGCACGGAGACTGTTCTGAAGCATAATCACTCTGCATAGTGCCCTGCCCTTCTGTCTGCGAGAAAGGTGTCAAGCAACTAGCGGCAGGGTTGAGCCCCGCAAGCTGCTACTGCTTCTGCTGTGTGTCTTACCTGGCTGACC
This sequence comes from Haematococcus sp. NG2, assembly GCA_004335575.1. NCBI lineage: Eukaryota > Viridiplantae > Chlorophyta > Chlorophyceae > Chlamydomonadales > Haematococcaceae > Haematococcus > Haematococcus sp. NG2. Next base: position 299,722 of record QAXD01000203.1, on the reverse strand, counting down.
AGAACATGCATTCTAAGCTGCATACCAGGTGTGTCTCCTGACCTGTGTTTTTGCACGTGCTGCAGTTTGTTTTGAAGCCAGTACCCGTGAACCTGGTCGCTGAGATGCGCGCGCGCAACCAGAGCCTGGCCACACATGTGCTGCAGCGGGAGAACTGGCGGTATGCGCGTGGATTGCCAGAGCTGGCACGGTATGCTGCAATTACATGAAATGAACACCTGTTTGGGGCTGTACTGCATATTGTACTGCTGCACACAGCTGGTGAACGTGTACACCCAGTCCCGATGCAGGGCCTGTGGGTCAGAGTGTTCCAACACGCAACAGAGCATCCTCAGCACCAGTCCATGCCTTTGTCCCCAATGCGGCAATGGGTTTTGATGCTGTAGGTACTACATCACCTCCAAGAACTTCACCCCCTCGGCCATGCTATGGAACCATCTGGTGCCACACAACATGGACGGCCTGTTCAGTGCGCCACGCCCAGGTGGGCCCCAGGCAGCATGATGGCGTACGCCTCCCACATACCCTACAAGCCAACCGCATACGACATCATGCATCTCATGTCCATGTGTTGAGGTGCACAACAGCTGGCAGAGTGAAGCTCAGTGCCATCTGATCCGTGCATCGCTTGTCAGCTTGGGTGGTGTGCCGTGTCCTGACACACAGGGCCTGAGTGGGAATGGGACAACCCGCCTGGCTACCCTGACCGTGGCTACGACCTCACCCACCCCTGGGGCAACTTCCTCATCCTGTCCACACGCCTGTGGGCCCATCCGCTGGTGCAGGACTGGGTCACTGCGTGCATCATGAGCGGCGGGTTAGAGCGGCACAGGTGTGGGGCTGCCCTGCTTGAACGCACATAAGCTAGTGACATGATAGAGGAGATGCGAGCTGGTCATCTGCTGCTGCTGATGTTGCAAGCTACTGCTGTGATAACCACATCGCCACGCAGGTGGCAGGAGCAGGGCGTGCTCGCTTGGGTGTGGCTTATGTTTGTGCAGCCGCATGAGTTCTGGCTCATCACGCACGACACTATGGTTTGGGAACACACGAAAGGTGGGTTCGTGATACACGTCACTGAAAACATCGCATCATGCTGTGGTGGTGGAAACGGATCCAGATGCTGGCCCTGGTCCACACTGCCCAGGTTTAGGCTGCTTGCATGTCATGCGTGCAGTTCATGCCAGCACGCTAACTGCTTAGTCATGGTGTCTGTATACGCAGTACCATTCTATGAGAGCTGGTGGTGTTGGCCCAGACCTGCTGCGCCTGTAGGCATCACGTAATCAGGTAACAGAACTCCAGCACAGATGAAACAAACGGTTGTGTAAGTTTCGTTCGGAAAGCGCATCTGTTCAATCACCGCAACGTCCCCAAGTTCTCGTACAAGCCCAGCATCATGTGCACCAGCTCACTTGCTGTCGGCATCACTGCTGCTGCCGTACCCGCCAAGCCCCAGCAGTGCTGGTGCCTCCTGTGCCTCCGTGGGTTCTGGGGCAGGTGCAGGGGCTGACTTGAGCTTTGCCACCACTTTGAACATGGGCTTGGGGGCAGCTGGCTTAGATGTGGTGGCCGCGGTTGCTGTGACCAGCGCAGCTGCAAGTGGGTCCTTCCCCGTCCCACTGCTGGGCCCCCCATGCCCCTTCATGCTGCCGTTCTCTGGTGCTGCTGCTGTCCCATTGACATCTGCCGCCCCACTTGCTGCGTTCTCGACGTTGTCACTCCCACGCCCTTGTGCCCCAGCCTCCTCCTGGTGTGATCCATCGCCACTCGCACCAACAGCATTCCCTTTCCTGGCCGCAGCCTCCTCCTCTTCTTGCTGCTCGCCCTCCTCCTCATCCATAAGGGCTGCAGCTGCTAGGCTGCGACCTTTACCTGCTGTGACAGCTCCCCGCCCACCTGCGCCTGCTCGCGCTGCAGCACTGGGCCCTGCACCAACTCCGTCTCTCCCCCCGCCCTTGCCCTCATCTGAATCATCAGAGTCTGACGACGATGAGCCGTGCAGCTGCTTGCCGGCTGCATTCTTGCGCAGCCGGTAAAACTCAGCAAGATCGGCTTCCTCTTCTGGTGCTAGGCCTGATGGTGCTACTTTCTCAGCCTCCCGGTGCAAAGCAGCGAGCGCCTCCTCTGTCGTCACCTGCGCATCAGCATTGCACCAGCCAGGTGCAGTGTCCATGGCTGTCGGTGGCATACCACTGGCTGTAAGTAAGCAGGGGTGTGCATGCTGCGATGCCCCACAACATGCACAGCGAAGCTCATCTCTTGCTTGCCAATACCACCACCCTCAACCCACCCTAACAATAACATGAATGCTAACAGCCTAAGCTTCTGCTTGTGATGTCAAGAACAAAGCTTTTTGACCGTCAGCCCCCATCACCTTGTTGTGGCGGGCATTCAGCGTACGCATCTCGTCCAGAGCCGCCATGATGTCCATCTCACGCTTGGAATCAAGTGTTCGATTCTCCAGCGCCTTCATCGCATTGCCCATCTCCTCCTCCTCGCGCTGCACCTTGGCCTCCACCTTGGCCTGCAAGCCGAAGGGCAGGGGTCACCGTGACCCGCACGTGTTGCAGCCGGCTGATAATGTGTGACCGTTCCCGCTGTGCAGAATGTAGCACACTGTGACACATGTCCCGCATCCATGCACGAGCGCACTTGCATGCTCTCGTCTGCAATGGGATGCACATGCTGAAACGCAGCAGGTTGGTAATTGCGTGCCTGCAGCGTGATGCTGCCCCTTATGATGAGGCATGCCATGCACCCACCCGCTCCTCTTCTCGCCAGTGCTCGTAGTTTCGTGAGGCGCCCTCCTCCAACACGTAATCGCTGGTCTTTGGGTCTGTCTTCATTGTGAACTCTGCTGCACAGTTTTTACACCGGTAGTAGAACCGGAAGATCTGCATGGTGGCATGAGGCACATCATGTGCTGTCACAAGGATGCAATGCTGGCCATGCAGCAGAGCAGGCCTGAGAAGAAGCTCTCCAACTTCAGCTGCTTGATTGTTGTGGCCATGGTGCGCACCATCTGCATGCACACATGTGTGCATGATGCATGCAGCATGCACGCACCTGAATGCCCAGGTAAGTTTCGCCAACGACATCCTCTTTGCGGGTGTTGAACTTGGTGCCTTTGTACATGAACGTGCCACACGTCTTGCAGCGAACAGACATGGGAAGCATCATGCGTACTTTCATGTCATTCGTCTTTGGTCGCTTTCGACGCGGCAGCTCTGCCGGATCAAAGTCCGGCGGGAAATACTTGTTCAGAACTTTGCGCTCACCCATCCTGGGTCAGATCAAAAGGGTCTACCAAACAACGGTGAGGATTGAGCCGGCAAAATCAGTTCCGTGTTTAGAGCCATCGTGGCTTCTTCGTTTTCGTCCAAAACTGGAAAAGAGAGAGATAGAGTGTGTGTGTGTGCATGCGGGTGTATGCCGGAATACCGCATTCGGATTTGCACATGAAAACGCTGCTGAATTGAAGATCCCGGTGACTTACAGACAAGGGTTCTCAGGGTTTCTTTAAACGAGCCGGTGTTACCTTCCTCTATGAATCTGTGAACGCAAATCTGGTTGCCAGACCGTGCCCTACTTTCGCCGTAAACGGCCGTACCTCATTGTCTGTTGACCGCAAGATTCTGCTGTGGCAAAAAACTGTTGTGTAGCGATCAGTTGCTCAATTAGTTTGTGTAGGGTAAGGTTGGACAGCTGCTGGACAGACGTGTTTTTGTCCGATCTTGGCAAACTGGAGCGCAAGAAGATTCCTCAGGCTGATTCAGGCAGCAATATGACAGCGGATCTGGAAGCTGGGACATCTCGGGTGGGAGCCCTCATCGATCGTGAACAGGGCTCAGAGGAGTCGCCAAGCAGGATGGAGAGACGTCTGTCTGGCGCGAGGAGCATGAGCATACGTGACAGCCGGGAGGTAGGTGCTTTGCTTGCTGCAGATGCATGCATGGCATGCCAGCGATCTTTGGCATTGTGTGTGCCAGTCATACAACCCAATGGCCGCAGCACATGCCTCGCACTCACCAATTAGCATTATTGCTAGTTACACATGCCACTGTCCAGCTGTCATATGGTGCACTCATCAGACGTGGACAGCCAACGACACTGGGGCGGGGGACACATCACATCGCATGGGACAGCGCGCCATGCACGCATGCCAGCACCATTCCAGATCTTGTGACCAAAAGCATGCTGCATGGTGCTGTTGTTCAGCCTTGCGGAATGATTGCTGGCATGGCAGGGCCTGAGGCTCACTGTACACCCCGTCGTTTTGTGTTGCAGGCATGCTACACGCTAGTGCACAGCTGGGTGTCTCGCAAGTTTGTGCTGGGTGTCTGCATCTTATTCCCCGTGGCTGTCACTGGTGAGTTAGGTCTCTTTACAGGGTGGGAGCTGAAAGGTTGCTGGCATGCGTGTAGTGCAGTTTGTATGCTTGTCATCCACTTGCGGTGTGATGAAGCAGCACCCTATGGACAGCATGGATTTACAATTGACAACTGCGGGTGCCCTGCAATGCGCAGCCTACATCACATGGTGGTTCCTCACATTCTTTGACAACGTGTTCAGCCCACTATACTACCACCTGTTGGGCTACCACCTATTTGGCCTGGGCTTCGTCACCTCCATGCTCTTCATCCTGGGTGTTGGTGAGTTTGTTATGTTGATGACATGGGTCTTTCTGGTGAGCATGCATCACAAGCAGGAGGGTCGTATTCCATGCTGGCTGACATCCTGCCCAACTGTCTGCCAGGACAACTCTTGCTACACAGTAGGCAGTCCACGGCGAACAATGGTTTATGCCATCATGGTGCCCGTCACTATGGTTTGTGCTCAACCATGGCAGTGGGAGGTGCTTCAGCTTTGTGTCTAGTGTGTGTTTCCAGTAATGAAACACTCAAAACAACGGAGGATACGATGCGATGGGACGAATGCATTGGCATACCGTACTTTTTTTTTGTGGCTTGGGCTCATGCACATAATGCATGGGCTTGCTTTGGCATGTATCTTTGCGATCACCATGGAGGCACCACGCCGCCCAGTCCAGACTGTTTGCTGTCTGTTTGCCGACTGCTTGCTGCCGTGCCTGCTGTGCTGGCATGCTGCAAGTTCCAGCCAGAGCAGCTACAGCACATGGAGCGCTGGCAGCACGGAAGGGGGAGCTTCCCATATCTTGCCACAAAACCAACACACCAGCTGCCTGCTGCTGCAGAGCAGCCAGGACGTGGCGCTCAGCGCTTAGCGGTGCAGCAAGGGGGTGGGCCGCAGGCTGCAGGCTGTTGCTAGGATACAGGAAGGGGGTGGGACAGGGCGTGAGGGGGGCGGGGGCCGCTGGGGCAGAGCGTTAGCTTGCAAGGTAACAAGGGCGTGGTGGGCAGGAAGCAGGGGGTGGGGACGGCGAGGGCCACTGGGACGGCGAGGGCGGCAATGGCCCTCGCCGTCCCCACGCTGGACGGGCACACACTGTGGGAGCGAGTTGGATGGCACATGCAGAGTTCCAGGGTGTGACTGGGTTACACTTCCGTGCCTGATGCTCTTGTTCTTATTGTGGTATGACCCTCAACATGCAACCTGTGCGACCTGCATGGCCTGGGGCTCGCAGGCGTATTCTTCTCTTCGTGGCTGGGCTCAGTGCTGCTAGGTGTCGGGGAGTGGATCATCAAGTCACTACCACTCATTAAACATGTCTACAGCGCGTCAAAGCAGGTGAGTCGGTGGGAGCTGAGCTGGGCTCGTGTGTGCATAACCCCGCACGGCCAGACCGTGCCCACCCAAGAACGTGGCATGAGCATTGGCGCTATCTCTACTTGCATCTTAAGTCAACGCTGCATGTTCTGACTTGCACATTTTCATAGGTGTCCGCCGCGCTCAACCCAGAAAACGAGGCAGCCAAGGCGTTCCAGGAATGTGTGCTCATTCGGCACCCTCGCCATGGTATGATGGCTGGTGATTGTGGTGATGTCAGCAAACCGTGTCTGTGTGACTGGGCCTGCATGTTGAGGTGCTGCCTGCAACGACAGGTGCCAGCTACAGAATTGGTCATTGTCGGCGTGCTGCACAGGGGAGTATGCATTTGCGTTCATCACCGGGCGCACTGTACTTCAGGCAGGGGCGAGCGACATGCGGCTAATCACAGTTTATGTGCCCACCAACCATGTGAGTGCCAGCCGTCACCACACACTTGTGCACAACAGCTATGCCTTGGGCGTGAAAGTTTAGTCTTTAGCCGTTTAGGTTACTGTTTTGCAACTGTTGCTGCTTGGCGTCTTGGTGTGCTGCAAGATGCAAATATCAGCATCTCTCTCGTCTTTCAGTGGTTTGCTGCAAAGTCGCGCTCCCCAGACCACCCAACTACTGTGAAACCTGCACAGGTGTATGTGGGCGACATCTTCATGCTAGAAGAGAAGGATGTGATCCACACAAACTTGTCCGTGCGTGAGGGGCTAGAGGTGGTGATAAGTGTCGGGATGGCAGTGCCTCCCAACTTGCTGGTCACTAAGATTTGAGTCCAGCTAAGGCGGCCATGTCAGCAATGTGCACATACAGAACAGTTATGTTCATGGTAATCAACTGCACCCTACCAGTAGGTGCAGCGCGAGAGTTGCAGACACGCCTCCTTGGTGGGCAATGAGATGATCAATAATGGCAACCTCGCTTTCTTCATTCAGCTAAGTTCTTACGGCACAATGACGATACTTTAGCTTTACCCTTGTCGCTGGGACCCACACACATCGTCAGGCCCGAGGTCTGCAAGCAACAGCCGTTTGCGACCAGATACCTCGTCATGGAGCCAGACGAAGAGATGGAGCACGGCAGTGGTGCAGGTGCGAGAGTTGCAGGGTTTGCGTTCAGGAACGATAGCGAGCAAATGAACAAGCGACTGTTTGATCCCTCACGTCTCAGGGCCTTTCGCAGATGCAGAAGCTGAAAGATTGGTTTACGAAAGGTTCTTTGGAACAGCATCAGCTCCCACAGGCCCACTGTTCCTGGCCCCTCAACAACAGAGGAACCAGCAGCCGTTCTCCAGGGTGGGTGGGCAAGTGCAGCTGCACGCGACTTCTCGTGACTCGTAGGTCTCCACCGCATGGCTGCATGGTGTAACATTATCGTGGCCGATGCTGTCTTTGTAACCAAACTGTGCCGCATGTCCTGCGTGCCAACATGCAGCTTGCGCACAGTGCAGCAGCTCAAGTCATGCTCCAGGAGGTCCTGGCTATGAGCACGTCCGAGCTGCTGGACTTGTTTGGCATGCCAACTGCACCTGGTACGCAATCCACCTCAGTACAAGCACTTGCACGGGATTTCTATCAAAACTGCAATCTTGTTTTGCGCTGTGCTGCAGGCACACATCGAAACATGGGCACCGGCACAGACACGGACGCACAGGTCCCAAACAGAGCACAAGCGCGTGCACACGGCACACACAGCTCACGTGAGCGCCATGGCAGGCATGCCGCCAGCACGACCAGCGCTTCTCATCACATGGCAGCAGCTGCATCAACACGAGGAGCGCAGCAACATCACGGCAGGATTCATGGTGACCGTTTTGGGGCTCCCATGCATGATGGTAATTCAGACGACATGCCTGAGCTTGCCTCTTCGTCAGATGATTCCGGTCTCAGTGACGGCTGGCCCCGGTTGCAACGCACAAGCGGCGAGGTGTTGCAATACGACAGGCACAGCCACAGCAGTGACAGCCACGCTGCATCGGGCCGCTCCGGGGCAGCTGCCTCCAGTGGCAGCACCGCACAGGGCCAGCGTGCAGGTGGCAGGCGGAGGGATGACAGGGACCTGATGGTGGGGGAGTGGGGCGAGTTGGAGCCTTTACTTGGGGACATTCAAGGGGTGCCATCTCCCTCCTTGCGCTCCCGCACGCTGGCAGGGCCCCACGCTCCTGGCAGCAGAGGTGCTCCACTCGGCAGTGGAAGTGCACATGTAGCTGGTGGCATCAGATTGCAGCCGACCGAGCTGGGACCTGCAAGCTTCCACATCTTTTCTGTGGGCCCTTCAGTGGGCACAGCTGATGCTGGGGTTGGGGCTGAGGCAGGTGCTGTTGATGCAGCATCGCAGGTGCAGGTGCAAGTAAACGGGGCAGGTGCAGCAGCAGATGTGGTGGCAGCGGCAGGTGCATGGGGCACGACTGGCAGCGGGGCCATGCACATGGACGAGGAGGCAGAGGAGGGTGATGAGGATGTGCCTGAGTTGGCCAGCAGTCGCTCCACAGCCAGCGATGCCGATGCGGAGACAGGCAGCGATGCACAAGGGGACATAGGCGGCTCTCTATCAGAGCGCATGCACAGAGTTGAAGGGGATGATGAGGCATGGGGCTGGGCACGGGGCCCTGGCCCAGCCCAACCCCATAATCACCCGCATATACTCGGCGACACATCCCCTGGCAATGCACTGCAGACAGCCACGCCCATGGCCGCAGCACCGCTGCCATCCTGGGGAGGTGCCCGGAGCAGCAGCCGCAGCAGCACGGGTGATGGGGACAACAGCAGCGACGATATGAGTGCAGGCAGCTGGGCTGGGCATGGGGGCCCACATGTTTTGTCGGAGCAGGAGGTGCTGTCACTGCTGCACCTGCGCGCTGAGGACCTGCACCCAGCCGAAAGCCTAGCATTTATCACTGGAGGTACAGCTGCTGCTGCAGGGGCTGCGCAAAGCACAGACTCTACCACACCCACCCAGGGTGAACCGACGAGCGGGGCAGGTGCCGCTGGTGCTGCAGCGACGGCTGCCACATCCTTCCCAGCTGATACTGTCATGGAAGCTGCTGCTGACTTACCCACACAGGTTGTTAGCAGAGTGGACACAGCGCCTGCGCCGGTTGCAGTCACCACATCGCACCAGCAGCCAGCGTTTGTGCTGGGGGCCGCACCCAGCCAGCTAGCCCAGCGTGGCCACCGCCGCCAGGATCATCATCAACACCATCACACTCCTCGCAGGCAGCATGCATCAGTCATCCGGCCACCAGGCACATTTGGGCTGGCACAGGACATATACACCATTGCCTCCTCCAGCAGTGGCCTTGGAGCGCGAGGTGAGGAGCGCTGCGAAGTGCACGCAGGGGCGGGGGCTGAGCGCGGCACAGAGGAGGGTGACGAGAGCGGCTGGGAGACAGCGTCGAGTGCTGCGGCCACCTCAACCTGCGCTGCGTCTATGCCAGGGCTTGCTGGCAGCGAGCCTAGTTCAGAGAATGAGGACGCAGATGAAGAGGATGCAGCAGGCGGCTTTCTCCGGTGGCTGAATGCCGAAGACAGCCAACAAGCTGCCGACGGCCCTGGCTATGTCATCAGTGACAACGGGGACCATGCTGCTGCACTCAGCACGGGCCGCGGCGCTGTGCACCACCAGCCGCAGCTGACCGGGGCCAGTGCAGATGCTGCGGCAGGTCTGCAAGGCAGTGCTGCAAGTAGAATGAGCAGGGCGGGAGGTTCCCCACCCCGCCGGGTGCTTACTGCAGGAAGCGAGAACAGCATGGCGGGGCGCCCTGTGCACAGGTCAGAAAGTGACACAGATGAGGAGCAGACACGAGCAGCGCATGCCAGGACGCAGCAGCCAGATGACAGCCTGATGCTGCCCATCTTCCGCATGGCACCGCCTCGCCACACGCGTGCAAGTCCTGGGGCACCCCCGCAACAGCCTGCCACGCCACTGCATGCTTTTGAGCCGCCCTGGCCCCATTGGGACACGCCCAGCACGTCCAACACACCAGCACCAGCCCCTAGGTCAGGTGCAGGTGATGCAGCTACCAGCAGCCAGGTTGCCGGCATGCAAAGCGACAGGCAGGGGCTTAGGATGGGAGGTACTGGTGGCAGCAGCGGCATACGGCCCCAAGCCACCACCATCCCCAGCCCCAGTGTCCGTGTACCCATGGGAGATGTAGGAGCTGTGGAAAGCTTGGATATGTTGGGCTTGTGGCCTGCCTTCCATGCACTGGCACGGACCAGCAACGCCAACCCATTCTTTGGGCTGGTGCCGGCCCGCACGTGGATGGGTACAGACGCGGTGAGAGGGCTGGTCGCGCCATGAACAGTGCTCAGCCGTGCTATGCCACCATGTGGTGATACTCTGCATGCTGTACCTGCAGTGCATGTGTGGTCTGCGTTGTGCTATGTCCGAGCCTTTTGCGTTGTGCACGTTTTACATTCAACGGGGTACGCGTGATGTTGCCCGTTCACACTCACATCTTGTCCCTTGCATGTTCACACTCACATCTTGTGTGCGGATGCTGTTGGGCATGCAGGGAGCGGCCACGACTGATAGCGAGCTGCCTGAGTGGGCGCAGCGCTTTGGCCCTCGCACACGCGCGCTCACAACACCCGATGAGCCAGGGCCTGGTGCTTGCGACCAGTGCCACTCTAGCTCACATCCCGCCACACCCACCGCACATCAGCCTGCCCTGGCGCAGCAGGACCAAGCAAGGCAGCTGGAAGTGCGCGTGTCCCAGTGCTCTGATGGGGATGAGGACCAGGAGCTGGGCAGTACCTCTCCTGCCACCACCCCACCAGCCGCTGCTGCCGCACGCTTGCCTGCAGTCTCCCCCGTGCCCTACACACACTCCTCAGCCACCACATCATCTGCTCCCACTGCTTCAGTGTCCCGGGAGCTCAGCATGCTGCTGCCTGAGCTGCCTGCTGCACCGGCTGCAAGCCGCACATGGTCCTCAGCAGGCTCATCCATGCTGCCCCTGCCGCTCCTGCCTGTGCCTGTACCTGCTCAGGCTCTTGCACCACCATCCACACTCCCCACCGGCCAGAGCACAGATGTTACCGCAACAACAACCGTTGCTGAGCCAGCTGCGGCAGGTGGCAGCACGGGAGCGCAAGCCGAGGCTGTGGTTGGTGGCCCGGACAGGGCTGTGATAGGGTGGCAGGGTGATGTGCATGAGGGGGAGGGGGAGATGCAGGTTGGGGGTGATGGCCATGAAGGGCAGGATGACAGCTGTGAAGGCCTGCCACCTCTGGAGACAGGCAGTGAGGTCAGTTCCCAGTCTGGTGATGGCGGTGATTGGCCGCCTTCCCTTGAGCCAGCCCGTGAGGGGCGCTCCCACTTCAGTGGTGAGAGCATGTCCCAGTCTGACTGTGCTGGTGACTTACCCGAGCTCACGTCAGACGATGCGTCAGACGATGAGCGGCCAGCTACACTGCTGCGGCCTGTGCGGCAGCCTGTGATGGGCACGCGGGTGACACCGCCCCCACCAGGGGGCATGGCAGTGCCTGACCCCGGCGAGGCTGGGACCAGGAGTGCTTCTGGTGCTGCTGGCAGCCCTGAGCCTGCCGCTGGTGTCCCGCAGCAGGCAGACGCGGGCGGGCCGGCGCAGGACGGTGAAGGCGGGAGTGCCGACGATGATGGGGATGACATTCCCAGCCTGGTCTCGGACGATGATGACAGTGATGAGTTTGAGGACATGCCAGAGCTGGAATCGACCGAGAGCAGCGAGGACGAGGTCCTGCCCCTGCCCCGCTTGGTACGCGCCCGCGCAGCAGGCAGTCAGCCCCATCGGCCCTGGTGGCCTGAGTCACCCGTGGGCGAAGATGGCAGGGCTGCAGGCCAGGTGCCGCTACCACCCATGCCACCTGCGCTGCAGCCGGTCGGCGGCGATGCAGCATTGCCGCCACTGCCCCCCAGCGCGCCCCGTGGTGGCATTGGCGTACATGCCGTGCAGCAGCGCAGGAACGCAGTGTTCTACCGCACCGGCCTCCCCGCAGCGGTGCTGGCATCCATCATGCCGCCAGGCGTCAGCGTCACTGGCTCTGGTGATGGCCCCGGGCCCACCGTGGCTGCACCTGGCACCACGTCACCAGGCTCACGTGCACCCTCACACCCCAGCCAGCGCACCGCCAGCCCCATGACCGCCCCTGCCCGCAGCCCCTTCCGTACAGCACGGAGCACAGGCGTGAGCGGTCAGGCCCACCCATGTGTGCCCCATGAGGACATGCGGCTGCATGCACTGCGCGCCAGCCTGTTCAGTGCAAGCGGGCTGTCAGTGCTGCTGCAGGATCGGCCGCGTATCAAGGCAATGTTGGCGCAGCTGCCTGGGGTAGACCCTGAAGCTCCGGTAGTGCAGCAGATGCTTGCGTGGCTTGTCATCCCCAGTGGCTGGGTGTGAGCAGTACGGCCTTCAGGTCCACATTTGCTGTGTGGTGGCTGATGTTTGGGCATGCCGGTTGCCAGATGGCGGCACGCCCGTGTTCATCTCTGTTCAAGTACTGGGCTCGTATAGCCATGGTGCATTATTGTTGACCCTTATATTGATGTTGTGGGTGTATTGTGACGGTTGTGTGCGATCATTGATATGTAGTTCAGTAGCAAGATGTCATGGGTCATTGGGGGGTGTTGCAACGGACCCATGCCCTTGTCCCCCAAAGACATTGCCTGTTGCTGCTTCTTATGCTTGGTGGCATGGTATGCGGTGAACGCTGGACCTGGCAACGTGCTCCTATGTTGCATTCAGTTGCAAACATAACAAACATCTGCTGACAACCTGTGCACCGCAATCCCATATCAGCTGATTGCCATGTAGAACCTACGCACTAACCAGTTGGAGCACAACGGCAGCAGACACATTGCCTTACTGCTCCCTAGCATTCAGTTGCACTCGGCTCGCATTTATCACAGCCTTCATGAACCACTGCAGTGTATGGTCCGTTGGTCCCACTGATCACTCAACTCTATGCCAGCCACTCAGCCCAGTCACCGTACTGTACATTATGTGTTGCAATGCTGTAATGTATAAATCACAGCCCCAGGGCTGCCCGCAGACAAAAGAGCTGCCAACCCTTCAGCCCTCCACCAGCTTAGTGCGGTAACCCAGTGGCGATGTCTTGATTGACAGCAGCTCCAGATCTATGGTGAGTGTGGCGTTTGGTGGGATCTCTGTCATGCGGGAGCACACGTGCAACGAGTGTGAGTGTTTCGTGAAACACCGTTTTGTCAACATTACTTGGACTGTGTAAGCACATGCTCGGTGGGTTGTGGAATAGGGGCGTGAGTGTGAATGGTTCCTGAGGGGCTAGCCTTAGTACTTGCTGCATGGCGCAGAAACCTGGTCCCATTGACACAGCAGGCATCTGTGTGTGGGGCACAACATGCATACACATACCGCCCACGCCCTTATCGCCGTACGCCAGGTTGGGGGGCACGAGCAGCCGGCGCAGGCCCCCCACACGCATCCCACGGATGCCCAGGTCAATGCCTGCAGCCCCCACAAGCAAGGCGTTGAAGGCATGAAGCAACACACCCAGTGAACGCCTTGCGCATCGGACAGCAGTAGCCACCGCTCTACAATGCAATGCGCAACAGGGAATGCGCTACCCGCTGTTGGCCATACAGGTGGCACTCATTCAGAGACGCAGGTGTTCATGCGCGTGGGCAACTGCTCTGTAGGCACCTGGCAGTGTGGAGCCAGCTTCGCCCGCCTCGACCCCGACGTTGAAGCCCACAGGGATACCCCCGGTCACACCCATGCCTTGACGTGTTGTGATGAACGTGACGTTGCTGCCAAGGGAGGGTGTGATGGCATGCAGGTGTGGCATGTAAAGGACTGCCCAGTCAGCGAATGGTGGTCAAGCAGCACAGCGCATACAACAATACAGCAACACACACATCGGCAGCCATCGCCCCTGAAGGTAGCAAACTACAACGCCCACCGGAACTTGACGTCATAGTGCACCGCCACGCGCTGCCCCTCCTTAGCCTCCATGCCAGAGCCCTCAATGATGTCGTAGTACCTGAACAACCATGGTGCAGTTGGTGACATCAGCAGTGTGGCCAACCGGTGGGGAGCTGCGACATACGTGGCAGCTCAACAACTTGTGCAATGCTGGCAGATGTGGCCAGACTAATGGATGTGCCAAATGTGTACACTGAGCTGGACGACGGCCATGGCAATGCATTGCGGGACACGCCCGCCTCTGCACTCTGTGGTGGCTTGCCAGCTGCTGTAGGACATGGTGACGCGCGACAGCAGCAACCCGCGGCCTTCCTGCACTGCTGCCCACGTCTGCGTCAAACCCCCTCTTCCTTTCCACTGGTCAGTGCGCATGGCGCCTGTGTGCTGCAACAAGCGCAAGCTCTTACATCACCCCAGTGCCAGCCGACAACTGAGCCCACCGCCAGCAGCAAGGGCAGCAACCATGTGCCAGGCCCATCTGCAGCAGCAGCACACCCACTTGAGACCCTCAGGCCCAGGTAAGAACTCCTCCTCAGGGATCTTGCGCCGCCGCCGTGCCATCTCCTGCAGCACAGCACGAGGTTTGCTTAGTGGACATGTGGGATCGTGCATCGCCGCAACACTCTGCCCTCACAATCAGAAACAGGCGAGCTTGGGACGGTGCAAACTCTCATCATGCGATCAGAACAGCAGGACGGGACAACATAGCTGTGTACATTGCTGCTGTGTGCGGCACCCAGCGTAGGTATGCGGCACGCATGCCCATGATGCAAACCCTGGTCTTGCACTTGCCTTCTTGTAGTCAAGCCCTGTGTACGCCTCAGCTGGGGCTTGATAAGCACCAGTTGCTATAGCTATGCAAACGGTGGTTGCGAGCATTTTGCGCCTGCTGGCATCGGCCCCTGCATATCCATCGTGGCAGGAGCTGCCTTTTATGGGTTGCTGTAGCAACACGGTCGTTGGAGGAAAACAGCACTATCACCTGACAGAGCTTCCTGGGCTGCAGCACGCACAACAAGCGCGCTTCTTGGGATGGGTCCCTGGGCTTGAGCCCGATGTGCATTCACACTTAAGCCTTGCTTGTAGAGCATCATCTTTATGCAGTTCTACCCCGGAGGCGCCAAGATCGCAGGAGGTATCACACAGGAGGGAAATGACGAATGCGCCATTAGCTGTAGTGCTAAGCTGCATTGCTTGAGCTGCTGAAAAGAACCTGCTCGCGCATGAACAGAAGCCCGGCCACTTCGTGACACATTGACTTTGAATTACTCAGCTTTGAACTATTCACGCACATGAACGACTGAATATCCTCGGCAACCCTGAACAAGTGGCACCGTTGGGCGCCATGCGTGCCCGGTGACACATGGAGCAGTGCGCTGCACACGGCATGCGCGCACACACGCAGCTGCAGCACAGTGCTGCTCGCCAGTTGCACTGAGGAGTCTGCTCTGCTTACACTGTACAGAAGCGTACTGTAAGCAGGCGCCATGGGCGGGGCATTCTCATGTGCAAGCGGGACCAACGGCGCAGTTGCTCCTAGACCACGTGGCTGGCGCGGGAACAGTGATGCAAGCAGCAACGCCACTGGCAGCGGCACCATGACGGGCCTGATGGTGTCAGCATCCAATGCGCAGGTCCGCACATGCATGAATCTGTGCGCCCAACAGCTGCTGCTGCTGAGGCATGTACCAGCTAGTGCCCGCTGCTCTCATCAGCACGTCGCAAGTACGTCCACAACATGCGCACGGATTTGGCGACACCGAAGAGCAATCTTTCTTCTTGTCCTCTCATCATGCTGTGCGTGACAGGAGCACAGCACCGCTGTTGTGGCCTTTCATGGTGATGGCTCAGCGACAGCGTCAGCAGCTGCAACAGGCACACCGCCCCTGAAGCCATCAGGGGATGGTGGCACAAACAGTGCAGTGTCAACGCCCCACATGCCCCCCAATGGCCTGCAGCCACGTTTAGGTGAGGAAGACGCGGCGTGTTGTGCATCACGTGCTATGCTGTATCCACTAGCCCCTCTCCCCAGCTGTTTTGATCGTGGATGCACGGCACCGCTGGCCCGCACCACAGGGGGTGCAGCTGGAGCTCCGCGCTGGGCCGCACTCGGGCCGTCCGCCTCCATTCAGATGGCAGACGCATCAGTGCAGACAGAGGGGGGTGTCCACCTGGGGCCAGGAGCAGGGCCTGGGGGGTGGGGTGTGGGTGGGGGTGGGTGGGGCACGGGCACAGGCGCTGCGTTGGGCCCGTCCATGCCCGCAAGCTGGGCGCGCGGGGAGTCGATCGGCTCAGGCAGCTTCGGCACGGTGTACCTGGGGCTGAACTGCGACACAGGTGTGTCTTTCACCAATGCTTAGAATAAAGGGCTCATAGGTTCAGGGTACAGGGATACAAGTCCTAACATCAACACTCTGACATGAGGCGCTCCGGCGCAGAATGCATCCTTCATCTCAGGCGGCGCGCTCCGGCGCTGATGACGTGGCGGCAACACACTGCTGCTGCGCAGGTGAGCTGCTGGCGGTGAAGGAGGTGGTGGTGACTGCGGAGGACGGCGGCAAGGGGCGGGAGGCAGCCGAGCAGCTGGAGCAGGAGGTAGGGCGGCAGTCAGGCTGCGGATAGTAGTAATTCTTACTATGCGCAATGCAAGGCTGCTTCACAGCTGGATCCCTCGCCTGTTGTTACAATGTGGTCGTGTTCGTATTACAGTATGGGTGTGCAGCAGACAAAGGTAGCGACAGGCAAGGAGCTATGCTACGTTCTACTCCTGTGATGGTGCTGCAGGTTGCGCTGCTATCCCGCCTGCACCACCCCAACATTGTGCGCTATGTGGGGACCATCCGCGAGCCGTCATCCCTGCTCATCTTCCTGGAGTATGTGCCTGTGAGTGGGCGGCAGCAGCACGCATGTGGCGCAGCAGGAGCACATCAACACAGCCATAGCTTGCACCCAGCAATCTGACATCTGGTTCGGCGCACCTTGGCGCCCATGCACTGCAACCTTCCCACACACAGGGCGGCTCCATCGCGTCCCTGCTTGCTCGCTTTGGGCCCTTGGCTGAGCCAGCCATCCGGGTGTACACGCGCCAGCTGCTGGCGGGCCTGGCATATCTGCACGCGCAGCGCACTGTGCACCGAGGTGTGCGGCACTGTGGTTCCCACAGGAGCTGAGGGCTTGGCTGCGCAGACCATCTTCAGCTTACAGACCAGGGTGGCCAAGACCGTACGTTGCACTGTAGAAACCACGGTGGCCGTGAGTGCAGGTATGGGGCTGCTGATGTGTGAGCAACTTAGGCCCCCTTGCTGCCGGCGCTGCCTTACATCGCGCCCACACAGATGTCAAGGGCGCCAACCTGCTGGTGGAGGTGAGCGGGCGCGTGAAGCTGGCTGACTTTGGCATGGCCAAGACGCTGGCGGAGGCCGCCTCCTTCTCGCGCTCCTTCAAGGGCAGCGCGGCGTGGATGGTGCGTGATGGCAGCGACGCTGCGTGAGCAGTAGGGTCATGGCACGTGGGTCATTGCAGGCCAGCATCATGGCGCGAGTGGCGCAAGCAGCCACACATACGGTGTGGGAATGGGTGTGTGCAACGGGGCGGGGCAGCATGGGGCTAGACCCACATGCAATCGTTGCAGCAGGCATTTGTTTGCCGGCTGGAATACTTGATGACAGAAAGATAGTTCCATCCACCAGAAGATGTGTTGCCTGCCATCAGGCCACTGGAGTTAAGCTTGCTGGCAGCTGCATTGTGATGTGCTGGATACTGCATCGTATCATGATGTGCTGGGGCCTGCACCTTGATATGTGCAGGCGCCTGAGGTGGTGCGACAGCAGGGCGCGGGCTGTGCGGCTGACATCTGGAGCTGCGGCTGCACTGTGATTGAGATGGCCACAGGCAAGCCGCCATGGGCGCAGTGTGCAACGCAGGTGGGCTTATGGGGCTGTCGGCTTGTGCTAAATGTGCATCGTTAGGCTGAGTGCATCAGTGGGCACTGGGGAGGCTGCCTGCTTGAATCACCTAATCATGTCAGCAGCTGAAGTAGCCTTGCCTTCCGTCAAACATAACCATATTTGTGCGCTTGTGCCCATGCAGCCGCCCACCCCCCAACAGAACCACTGAAAGTGATTTAACCAACAAATCACTCAACTTGGACATGTTGCACACTCATGCCTGCAGGTACAGGCCATCTTTAAGATTGCGTCCTCCACTGAGCTGCCAGCCATCCCTGCGTCCCTGTCCCCTGAAGCATCAGAGTTCATCCTGCTGTGCTTGCAGGTGGGCAACCTGGTTAGCGCTGTGGGGTGCACAAACATGTGCTGCATCATGCATGCTTATGATAGCAACTGCTGCTGGACGCTGACTCAAAGCAACGTGGCATACTGATGCAGTCTGCAGTGAGCATACGTGAGCCATGCCATGGTGCCTACACCTGGTGTGTTTGTTACCAATTGTCGATCCTCGTGCTGTGTGCGTGCAGAGAGACCCTGCTGCACGGCCCACTGCAGAAGCACTGCTGCGTCACCCATTTGTGGCGCCACGGGTGGGCGCCACTTGAAGCAATGCAAACACACATGGGACTTGCCGTGTGGTACAGCACCTTCCGTATGTAGCCTGTTTCTACAGTGTGTGATGTGTCTAGCTCTGCACCCATCAGCCTCATGTGGTGCGACCATGCACCCACGCAGGAATCGGACGAGCGGATACCTGCGCTGGCAGGGCTCTCCCCGTCCCCCAGCCCCTCCCCGCTGCACACCACCAGCGTGGCGGCCACCCCCACCAAGGCGCGCCCGCCCCCAAGCAACCTCTCTGCACCTCAAAGCCCAGCCGCAAACCCAGCCAACAGCACCAACACAGGCAGCAACAGCAGCGGAGGGGAGGGTGGCTTCAGCCTACCAGGCGCAGCCCATGCACCAGGGGGTGTGCGAGTGCCCAGCAAGATGAGCATGCATGGGGCGGGCGTGAGCGGCGGCAGCAGTGGCGCGCTGAGCCCGCGTGCACCCTCCACCACCCCCTTGGGGCGGCAGGCACTCAGTCCGCGTAGCTCCCACCTGCCTCACCGCTCAGGCCGCGGCAGCGACGTGGAGGGGGATGGCGAAGAAGGGGAGGAGATTGAGGATCTGGCAGCCCTGGTGTTGGGCCCAGCACTGCATGCCGCGGGAGGCGTGCGCAGGAGAGGGGTGGGACCGGCAGGTGGGCCTGGTGGGGCAGGTGGCATGGGGGCGGCGGGCGGACGAGGTGCTGGCGGGTTTGGCGGCGGTCCAACAACTGAGGGTGGCGCGGCCGGAGTGTCGGGTGATATGTGAGTGCACGTACATCCTGACTGCTGTCAGGCACCAATGATGTGATTGCTGTTCAGGCAGCAGGCCACACACTTGCTGCAGTGCATAACGATATTGTGTCATTTCCCTGCCTGCCCCGGGGCAATAATTATAACCAGCCTGGTACAAGCCAGGGCTGACCATCTTACAGAACAGTTGCTTGTGCTAACTCCCAGATTCACTGTGCTCCACCATTTGCCATGCCCCATGGCAGAGATCCCGACGAGGGCATCGACTTCACCGTGCAACCAGGCCAGTTCCGTGTGCGCGGTCTGCTGTCACTGCCACCTCTGCGTATGCTGGCGGGCGGCCAGTTGCCCAGCGTGGCGGTGAACATGCTGTATGCAGGGAGGCCCGCCACTACCAGCACCCAACTGCCAGCACGATTGGGGGCATAGGATGTTGGGAAGCTCGGACCTTCACGGTTAAACTGCCATATATATGTGTGAGAGCGCGTGCGTGTTTGTGTCCTCAAGTGCACTGATATGTGAGTACCCATGCCCAAAATCTCTACGAGATGGGGATTTCTAGCAATCATTCCAGCAACTGAATCTTGGTGCGTATTGTTTGCACGATGATGATATGCACATGGTGGTATCAATGTCCATGATTCATTGAGAAAACATGCCCACTCTTATGAGGAACCCGAAGGCCAGCTTCGAGTCCAGGCCTACCCAGAGGATGCTTGAACCAGACAGATCAGCACTGTGTTCTGCCTGCTGAAGTGCTTGTACTGCTGAAGGTGGCGAGAGTAATGGATGATGTGACAGTTGTGACCGAACATATTAACCGCATCGTACTCCTGCATGCTCCTGAAATGCTGATTTGAATGCATGAAAACGGTTCATGAGTCGATCAAAGCAACCAACATCTGCTCGTCGATGACGATGCTGTTCGTTCTTGTTAAACGCAACGCAATCACCTTCCACGAAAGCCACTTTGCTGGTGGCAAGCATGCCTTCAACTGCATGGCAGCGACCCTGGCTTGCACTCCAGGAGCTGAGGTGTCCTCACAGTCAGGGGTTGGAGCTTGAGCCACTGTGTCTTGCATGCATGTACATCGTCGCTCGGTGTGCATGGTACAGGGTGTGCAATGTGGAGGCGCGTCGGCATGCTCACTGCGACGCCTGCGTGATGCAGGTGCACGTGGTGTGCGCATCCAGCAAGCCACACATCATGGGGCTAGCCATGTCAGGCCACCGCCCCGGCTGCAGCCTCCACTCACTGCAGCCAGGCGTGCTGCAGGCCCCGGGGCACGCTCGCTTTGAGGTAGTACGGTGGCGAGAGCATGTCCAGAGCAGTATTTGTGCACTGGAGGCGTCCGGCAGCTCAGATCATGGAGGCTTTGATCGCAGTGTTCCTTCCCATGCAGCCAGCAGCAGTAGCAATGGCACCACTACGTACAGCGGACACGTCACGTACCATGTGTTGTGCCTGGAGAGCGCTGGCATTGAGGTACGAGACAGGGGCTGATGAGGCGCTCAACCTAACGTTGATTTGCTGCTGGGGTGGTGGTGGTGGTGGGAAATACGTACCCATCATATGCTGGGCCATAGTTTATCAAAGTATTTGGATTTGGTTCAAGGTGGAAAGTACAGGGCCAAGTCCAAACATCCACGCTGCAGCTGAGGCACACTGCCCTTTCTGCGCCCTGATGCGTGCAGGTAGGCGGGCTCAATGCAGCGTTTGTGGCTGCAGTGCGGCGCATCTGCACTGCAACAGGACAACATTCATCACACCTACAGACATCACAGGAATGGGAAAGCACTACTGCTGCATCAAGGAAGCTGTGGCTGATCATCGATGCGGATGATGCTCAACTGCCCCCTTCTGTCTCTTGCCGGACCCAGCATGCCACGCCATGTGGCCACACTGAACAGCATGCTGCATATGATGCAGCCACGTCAGCAACACAGGCAGCACTGGCAGCAGCAGCAACAACTGTGCCACCAGCAGCACCAGCAACCACATCAGCACCTGCTGCTGGTTCCAACACCTCAACACCCCATTGTGGTGCCACCTCAACGCCAACCACAGCTACATCAGCTCCATCACTCTTTGAAGCACTCGTTTCTGTATGGGCCCGACACTGCATTGCGCTGGTGCAGAATGGTGAGTGAGACCATTTTGGAGGTTGGTCATGCTTGCTATCCGCTTTGTGTGTGTCCTGGTACATGGCTGTCCGAATGGAACCATGCGCCATTGTTGACCATACAATGCTTTGGCCGGGTGTTGCTACATCCACGTTTCCACATGCAGTGCACTTCCTTCCGTTTGGTCCTTCAGGAACCTCACCACGAACAGATGGGCTGCTGAAGGTGCGCACAGTCATACGCCTGTAACATAATCATCTTCAATGCTGGACTTGCCGAAACCTTTGTCACTAGCCTCACACAGCTGTGTACTCTTTCATAACAGCAACCTACAAGGAACTCATAGTTGACATGGTGTTCATCACAGGCGTGGTCATCCCTCAGGGCTGTCTGGTGTGTGTCTCACTTTGTGGAGTCATACCTACGGGAGTGGTGGCCTGAGCGATATTGTGATGTGCCCATCATTACATCATCCCAACGCGGCAATTCGAACAGTAGCCAGGCATTGGCCATCACAGCGCAGGCCATTCCAACCAACAGCCAGGTGCCACTGCTGTATGTTCCGCTTAGCACGTGGGGCTGCTTTGGGGCAGGCCCTTTTCCAGACTTCACTTCCCAAGCGGCCTCACAGCTGCCAGTGGTGCCAAGGGCGGAGGGCAGCACAACTGCAAGTACCACAGGGAGCGGTGCGCGTGTGAGCAGTGAATGCGACTTGGGCGTGGCATTCCCCTGCCAGCGGCCCGTGTTGTGCGTGCTGAAGCTCACACCAGAAAAGGTGCGGCTTGCTCGCAATGGGACATGGGCACACTGTGAATACTGCTTTTGGTCATCTAATGTCCCTGATGCACAGATGCGTGGTTGAAGCACCCAAAGCAAACAACATGACTGTGCATCTGCATTGCGTGGTTCGCATCAGCACAAGGAGGCAAACAACTATGATGCCAATCTGTGTTAGAGGCAAGGCATAGATGTTGTCCACACAGGGCTGTAGCGTTGTACTGGAGCTGGCAAAGTGGCTGGAGCAGCGGTACAACTTTTTGCTTGTTTCTGGGGACCCATATGTCAGCTCCCTGTTTGCAGGCATGGCCCATGTGCAGGTGAGGCAAGCCATGCAAATGCAAGCATCGACAGTAAGGCAGCACTGGTCCTGTCAATGCCGTCGCACCTGGCATGGATGTGAATAAGATGTATTTGAAGATCCAGCAGAGGCCGGTGCCAAACTCTTCTGTGGTTGCCTTATCTGACCGCTGACTTGCACCACTCGCACGGTGCAGGTGGTGGCACCACAGCCAGGCGTGGATGGTCTGCTGGCACAGTCTGCACTTGTGCTTGCCCCATCTCTGTGGCTGGAAGCATGGGGTATGGTGGTCACAGAGGCAGCTGTGCGTGGCGTACTGTGCATCATCAGCAATCTTGGTGGGTATGCAGTGTGCCACATGTAATACACATGCAGTAGTTTGAGGAAAATAGCATGCAGGCTGCTCTATGAAATGCTGCCTGCCGCTGCGAGCACTGTCATCATGCAATTTGCCTCCTGGTATGGTCTTTAACAACAGTGCCAGTACTTGTTGCCAATCCATTGCACAGGAGTTCACTGTCATGTGCAGTTGCTCAATCGGTGTGTGCAGGCGGCTTGCGTGAAGCTGGCATGGGCTTATGTCCAGCTGTACCAGTGCGCCCTGTTGAGATCCCACCAGGTCCTGATGGCAGCACACCATGTTGGGCTGCCCGCGTGTACCCAAGGCAGGATGTAGCAGCTTGGGTGCATGCCATCGACAGCCTTGTCGCAGGTGGCCAGGATCAATACATCCGCAATGCCTCGCTTCTGCGTGACGCTGCCCTGGAGTTCATTCATGGAGGGGCACAGCGTCTCGGCCAACTGTTGACTTGGCTGGAGGCACATGCTGCTGCCCACCACTGAAATTACTTGCAAGCAGGCACCTGTCCCTTGCGATGGACAGGCGAGGTTTGTTTGCTTCGCGGGTAAGATGAGGACGGTGCAACATGAATTGTCCAGTTGCCTTCTGTGAGCGTGGGTGGCCGGCATCATCAGAGAACTTCAAAGGTTCATGGCCAGGGCCCCAGAGCCAGGGCACCTTGCCAGGCCACAGCTGCCCGGACCATGCACATGTCGGGTACATGGTTCAGGGCACATGCCATGCATGCCGACGTGCCGTGGGCTGGGTTTGAATGTATGACTGATGCCGACATGGCCTAGTCTGTCTCAGATCCGTTATGGTCATGGTGATCGGGTTTGTTACATGCTTGTGGTCCTGTACTGGATGAATATCCCTGGCTGCAACACCCGGGAAAAGAGTATCAACAGCAAGCAAACACGCCGGTAGCACCTACCTCATTTGTAACACCCCCTCTGTACCCTTACCTTACGTATGTTTGGAGTCTTAGAGGTTGCTGGGTGGAGCCAGCAGCTTGTACTGCCCCAGCCCAACACCCGAGGTACATGCGCTCAGGCCAGTTGCGTTCCAGTGCGCCAATAGCTTATTTTTTCATTGGTCAACGCTTGCCACATGGAGGCTGTAATGCGTAAGAGGACAAATAGCTAGGGCATGATGCAGAAGAGCGCTGCATGACAGCGCATGTTTCAAACCAGTGGTGAGGAAGCCCACCCAAACGCTGCGCACATGTACGGTATGCACCCGGGCGTCACATGACCCTCACTCCGGCCACATCATATGGTCCGCAGCAGCTTGGGAAACCTGGGCTTTGTCAATCATGGTCAAAGGGCAACAAGTACAGGCCAGGCCACCACCTAACAAGCACTCACCGCACAGCAGAACCACCTCCAATGGCAGCTGATGGCAAGCACATGATTGTGCGTAGGCTAGCCAAGGAACGCCGAGTGATTATTATAATCATCATCATTGTTATTGTACGGTAATTGTGATTATTAGCCAAGGATTATTGTTGGCGGGTAAGCCGGGTATTCGAGATGATGCGCAGAGTTTTGCGGCGTTGTAGATGGCTGAGACGGCTCCATCGTTGAAGCCAGCTGGTTGCCGGCGGGTGGAGCCCATGGCTGAGTAGAGGCGTGCGAGCAGGGGGGCAGCTGTGTCTTTGCACCACTGCCACAGCTGGCTTGGCATGCCATCTGGGCCTGGGCTCTTGCCAGGCTTGGTGTGCTTAAGGGCCTGCCGCACCTCCTCCTCCCTCACTATCGGGGCGCCTGCTGCTGCTGCAGCCGCTGGAGTTAGGCGCGTGGCGTGTTGTCGTACTGCTGCCAGCACCTGTTGCGTTGCTGCTGGGCTGGTTCTGGGGGTTGCTGAGATGTTGGCATAGAAGGAGGCTGCCAGGTCTGCCATGCCTGGACCATCTGTGACCAGGGCACCGCTAGCATTGCGCACCGGCCGCTGCCGGTCGGGCGTGACATCAGGGAGGAGACAAGGGGGGTCGGGCGCTCGCCTGATTTGATCCAGGAGTACTTTGCCGCTTGCCAGTCTGGCATTGCTTCAGCGCGCCTTGCTGCTTCCTGTGCTTGTAGGGCAGCTGCCATGCGCATGACGGCCAGGGGTGTGGTCCAACTGTTCAAGCTCAGCTTCTGCCTCCCGCACGGCTGCAACTGCTGCCATGCGGTCCTGTGAGGGTGCTGCACGCCGCTCAGCACACTCTCGCGATAGCTGGCGTACCAACGAGCAGACCTGCTGCTTAAACTGAGGCCACCAAAG
>QAXD01000203.1:247315-257754 GCA_004335575.1 Haematococcus sp. NG2 | reverse complement strand
GCCACCTGCTTCAGCACAGCGGCCAACACGCAGGCCTGCTGCTGCTGCTGCTGCTGCTGCTGCTGCTGCTGCTGCTGCTGCGCTGCGCCCGCAGCAACAAGGCCGTGCATGAGGTGCTGCGCCAGCACGCAGCAGCCTGCGCGCACTGCATGCTGCAGTAGGTACCTTGCCGTGTCACACAGCTGGGCGCGCGCCACTTCCGAGGATAATGATGAATGATAGATAATATCAGCGACCAGGACAGAGGTTCCATTGCCATGCATGTGGTTGCTTGCATGACTGGCTGGATGGGGCGAGGAGTCTGGCTGCTCCTTGTGTGCCTGCCAACTGCTGCTAGCCTGAAGCCACATCCCCAAATCATGCAGCCAGCCAGAGGCGGCTCCCAGCTGTAGTTGCTGCTCACTTGCGCTCACATGGCCTGGCACGATACTGACAGATGCCTGCTCTGTCTGAAAGTCAGTCGCTAGGTAGGTCCGGACCTCAGCTGCCAGCTGGCTGCAGGCATGTGGCAGCAGCAGCATGGTCTGTGACGCCAGCACCTGCCCACTGCCGCGTGCAAGGTCCAGGTGCAGCGGTGCTCCACCAAAGCTGTGGCCAAAGCCTGGGGCAGCTGGGCAGTGCACAGCCAGGTGCAGCTCACACTTGCCCTGCTCCATGTCCAGCCACCTCTGCTGCACCACGTCTGTGTGCAGGTGCACACCCATGCAGCGCGCCACCACAGTGATGGCCTCTGGCGCTGCTGCAGCCTGGCCAGGTGCCCAGCCCTGGACAGCCACATCAGCTGGCAGGCCCTTCAACCTCACTGTCAGGCTCAGAGCAGCTGGCAGCACAGGCGGCAGCACGTGCACAAGTGGCGCAGCGGATGTGAAATGCAAACCTTCCAATTCTGAAGTACCCGGCTGAGACCCATCGGGGTCAGATTCATGGGATCTGGGCTCATCTGCCAGGTAGCACTCGCGCGCGCTGTTCCACCTCATCTGCTGCACCAAATCATCCACCTGGGCAATAAGGGTTGGCAGGCAAGCCATGGATGAAACAATGATGGTGTGACACCTAGCAAGATGGCCATGCATGCAGCAGAGGCAGCACACCCCATCAACGGTCATGTTGGGTTTGAGGTGCCAACGCCCTCCAACTCTGCTTGGACATGTGCAGGACCAGGGCAAGTCAGTCCATCGACTACCGTCCTGCACCCCGCCCTACACCGCACCTGCAGAAACAGCTCAGCACCATCTGGTACACCCTGCATGCTGCTGCTCTCCGCAGCCCACTCCGTGATGGCAGCGCCCAGCGCTTGCAGCCGCTGGTGCTGCCCTTGCTGCCCTACTTCCTGCCCATGATCCGCCCCAGCTGCTGCTGCATCCATGCCCACATCAGCCGCATGCATCCCATTGGCGATGGCGAGGCCTGCTGCTGGTGCCTCGACCTCCCACTCGTATGTGTCAAGGGTAAGCTCCACACAGCCGCGCCTGATGTACGGCCCACCCACTACCACATCGCCGCGCCTGCAACAACATGGTGAGCGTGGTGCGTGCTCATCTGATGCAAAACAAACCGTGGTTGTTCATCCAGCTCCGCAGTCGAAGGTCAGGGTTCAGGGTTTACCAGTGGGTCTCATGTGCTGCCCCCAGCCTCAATCCTCCAGTACCCCGTTGTAGAACAGCACAAAACCAGGCACCATGCATGACTCACGATTGGGACATGACATCCATCAGATGTGAAATGGACCCCTGAGGCAGGGTGTCGACCTCCAGGCCGTGCAGCTTGATGCACACCTGCAGTGACACGACCAGTAACCAGCAACCAGTAACCAGCAGCAGTAGCAGCAGCAGGAGCAGTTGGGCACGCTCGAGTCAGAGTCCGTTCACTGGATTTGGAAAGAAGGCACATGTGTTGGCCAGGCAGTCAAATACAAGCGCAACATCATGCAGCCCGATGTGCGCAGCCATACAAAGAGCGATGAGAGCATGCGCACCGTGCGCCTCTGCAGCGTGGGCCTGAAGCATGCCAGTGATCGGCGGAGTGCTTGCTGTGCACGGTCCACTTCCACAGCCAGTGATGGTGCACAACTTGCTGCAGAGCTGACCTGTTGAGTTGAGGTGGAAGAGGCTGTAGGATGGCATGCATCAGAGCTTCCCACAGCTTGGCACTGTGATTGATTGGCTTCGAAGCATGCATGGGCCTGCCCTGCACGGGTGATTGCATCACCTGCTTGCCATGCCCCTGGATGCACATGTGAGGGCGCACCCATTTTGTCCACACTGCTGCCCTGCCCGAGTTTGGCGGTGAGGATCGCAGCTGCGGCCACTGCATTCTGACGCTGCCATGCACGGCGATTACGCCAGTGGAGCGCAGTGCTGAATGCTGTCATCACGGCCCAGTTCGCTGCGACGCGCATCAGCACGTGGCGCATGCTGGCTCCCAGGCGCAGGTACACAATGGAGCCCCATCCCGCCTGACGGATTAGATGGAGCACTGCCATGATGAACGGATGCAGCTGCACAGCAGCAGCAGAAGATCGCACTCAAACATGAGCTTTGCATGCTTGCGAGTATTTGCCCATGGTGGTGTGTCCGCGTGTAAGACATGCATGCACGCCCATGCGACCCTTTTCACCTGGTCCGTGCCGCTGATAGCCAGCTCCACGCCCAGCTCCAGATGCGCTTTAAGACACCCTGGCATCGCTCCCGGCATCACGCTCCAACCCAGCGCGACTGATGCGAGCACCAGCGAGCGCGCCACGTGCGATATGATGCACGCCAGCTCGATCCACGAGCCAAGCCCGACAACTGTGAATACATAGGGCAATGACAGGAGCACGGGGTACACCAGAACTCCCGCAACGACCTCCTGGACTAGCTCTCCACGGCTTTTAACGGAAGCGCCCAGCAGCACGGTCTTCAGGACAGCGCCCAAGCCCAAGAAGGTGTACACCAAACACATCGGCCTGGCAACAAGCGCGATGACGTGCCGCCTGAAAGAAGGGAAACATTCTAAACCATCCATCTTCCCCAGCGACGTGCACACAGCAAGCACTACTACTGTGCATAGATCAGACTATGGTAGGTCATTGCATTTGCAAGTTGGAAAGGTTCCTGGCTCGATGTGGGGCGCTCCAGGTATTTGTTACAAGTCGCAGCTTCGAATACCGTTCGATCGAGTGGCATGGACCGTTCAGATCCTGGAAAGAGGCAGAGTGACATGGCGCGCACTGTGCGTGCATGTATGAGGTCGCACTGGCTGTTGCACTGCAATGCCGACCTGCTTGCTGCAGCTTCATGCATGCTGGGCCGCACTGTGCAATTGTGTCTGCAAGCATGTACTGACGTAGTTCGGGTGCTGCTAAGGCCCAGCAACAGGCAACTGACCCGTACGGCCGTACCACAGTTACTGCTGATCAATCAGAAGATGATCAAGGGAGAACAGAAACCCATACATGTACCACATCGGCGGGAATGTACGTTCCCATTCCTCTTCAGGCACCAGCTCATCACTATTGCCGAACATGCAGCATCAGGCAGTCACTGTCAGCGGTTGAAGCTCGAATAAACTTCATACATATGTAGCATACAGTTTGCGATGCCATGCACCCAGCCCCACACCCACGGTCATCCTAGCTGCCATCACAGCAGATTCCTCTATGGCTTTTGCCCGACCTGGCCCCGATCACTGTAAACCCCAGAAATGTCACAGTATCCAACTATGAGGTCCATGACCAAAAGCGGGCATGGCGGAAATGGAGGCACCCCGTTGAAACATAGGGTGCACCACCCAGCCCACATGCTCACGTCGATCTGCACTGAATTCCTCATCACCATGACATCTGTCACCTCCCCAACTTCATCAACACCTGGCAGCAGCTTGCTCTTCTTCCTCAGAATGAATGAAAGACGTTGCACTGGAGGGAAAGGGAGGACTGGGTACCTCCCGCACCGCCAAGCAACAAAGGACTGGGCAGAGGAAAACAAGCGGACCTGCAAAGGAAAAGAGCCTAAACCACAAAAAGGAGGCCCAGAAAAACTACTAGCCTCAGAGCCTCCACATCTGGCTTGAAAATGTGACCGGATGTAACAACACATTGTAGCACCAACTCCCATATGAGGAAGCAGAACGGTTGCCAACATCCACCAAATAGAAACAGGTACCTCTGAGTGGCAAAGCCAGGTGCTCAAAGTAAATCTCGATCCATCCCACAGACTGGTGATGAAGCAATCTTTTGAGGTGGGACCACTTTGAGTGGGGTAAAATTCTTTGCCACCCCTCAGCCATCGATGTCCAAAGCAAACTGTGACACAAAGGCGTGCAGTTCCTTGCACTTGCGCGTTTGCTCTGCAGTCCTGGACTCAAATGGAATCCTTCTCAACTCACGCCACTCAACAAGCGCTTTCTTAAAGGCTTCGGCGTAGCCAGGATCAAGGGGTGAAGAGAAGTGCTGCCCACAATACACGGGTGGACCAGCTGAATGTTTCGGCTGCCTGCAACAGCAGAAGTAACAGGCGGGGCATTTGTCTACGTACCTATATCGTTTGCATATAAGCATGCATATGGTACTGAGAAAATTCCATTGCTGTCGATGTCATGGGCCATGAAATGTGTGCGTTCCAGCCCCCACCCCTTCCAGCCCCCCAATTTTGTGGCCACTTCATATGCATTCTCGCCTGGTGCTCTGTGGCGTTTGCAGGGAATCCACGTCACGAGGTTTCCGATCAAAGAAGCCAGACAATTTCTCAAGCAGGCAACGGAAGTGACTCATGCTTGGAACCTAGACTTGGCATAGCAGGAAGCATACACACACTGATGACAAAATAGATACAATGCACAAGTGCGTGCACACTTCATGCATGTGTACATACTATCTATCCAGGCATCGTGTACCGTACATATACAGCAGGGGGGCCGATCGTGGGGGCCGATCCATTGCAAATGAATTGACAACGTGCGGCTCGCATGCAAATTCATTCCTTTTAGTGCTAGGATGAGCGATGCCGCACCGTGTATGCTTAGGTCGTACCGCCCAGCTGCACTGCAACCTTATGCAACTATCTTTCACCTTGCATGTCCAGCCACAGTGCCACACCCTGGAAATCCCTCCAGCTCCTGGAAACCAATAAAGCGGGAGGCAGCAGGGAAGCCAAAGCCATTATCAGCCAGCGTACGCTTTTTATGCCAGAATGAGTGCGCATGGTGCAGAGCCAATGCTGTTGTATGTGGAGATGGTGCGTGGGGAAGACATGTGTGCAGGCCCGAGGTGCAGGCCCCATGCCAGAGGGCATGCCCCATAGCCAGCTGACCTTCTTGACAGATCGGACCGCAATCACGCACAGGCCGGAGATTACTGGCGCTCTTAACCGCCGCTTCACGACTGGCAGCGAAGTCCCTGAGCTCACGCACAGCAAGGATGTTGTCATGCCGATGCTGGTTGCAAAGCCCTTGAATTACGACCTTATCACTGAAGACGCAAACCCGCTAACCATGATTCCATGAGCGACTAGAGCGAACTAGGGTTTTAACCATTCCCTCACTGATGCTTAGTGCGTGCCACCCAGCTCTAAGATACTGCGTCTGTTTTGCACAGACGGCCGAAGGTTCGTCTGTCTGGGGATGGACACTCTGGAAACGAGTGGTACTTGAAACCGGCTTGAACAAGTCAACCTCAAGACGGATACAATTCTCGCTCAAGCATCAAGTCTGTTCAAGTCTGCCTCAAGTCTGAATTTGATGCTGAAACTTACTTGAGATTGATTGAGCTGGTTTTAAGTATGTTTTCAAATTGTGCTCAAGTGAACTTGATCATGTTGCAGTCAAGCACCACTTCAAGTTGATGTCAAGTGTACCTCAAGTACGAATGATCAAGCATGTTTCAAGTTCACTCAAGCTAGACTCCAAGGTGAACCTACAAGTGCAGCTTGAAGCTCAAGCTAGACTCAACTACATTTCACTCAAGTCCACTACTGCAATGAACTTCACGCGCAAGCCACTATTCCCCTAGGTAACATCATACTGCCGGCTGAAAGGCAACTCCCCGATGGTATATACTGACTAAAAACGGGGTTTGCAGTATCCCTACATAACCTACTTTTAACTGTCGGTGTCATGAATGCGCGGGCGTGGCTGGGCTGCCTTGCATGAGCCAATCAATGACCTGCCCTGGGTATGGTTAGCTGCGTGCTTAGCTGCTTGCATGATTAATCGGGGGCTTGACAGTCGCGTGTAAGCTCGGTATTCGGGACTGTGCGGGGATTTTTTGGGAGTGGGAGGGGATTGGTGGGGAGTGTGCGTGCGTGAGGGCAAAAAACGGCGTGCAACGGGTCTGCATGCTCGGAATCCGGCTCAACATGGCTTGTACAGGGCCTTGGGCAACGAAGGCAAAAACAGTTGCTGTCAGTGGGATATGAACGGGTTGTACCTTCTCCATACACTGTGTGACCTATGTTGATGGAATAGTAAGGTATACCGTATGCGCCTTCCAGACTCCGTTTGGCGGTCAAGCCAAAGCGTCCCGTCTATGAGGAACGCATATGGTAAGTCCTAAACATACCCCGTCGTGCGCGGAGCAGCGGTTAGTTTCTGCAAGCCAATGGCGCTGTACCCAACTGCGAGCAAGCGCCGTATGGGTATGTACTATGGGTATGTACCCATAGCGATAGTGTGGCAGTGACCTGGTTGGAGAGGTGCACAGCAGCAGGGGTTAGCACAGGCCCTCCATGGCCAGGCGAGGCCGCCCACCGCCACATTAACCCTGCTATGTACCATGAGGGTCATGTTGTGTGGCGTGGGACTCGAGCACAGCCCGATGGAAATCATGCCACCTGCACACAGTTCAGCCACAAGTCCGGCAGGCCCCTGACAGCGGCAGTGGTGCGTGAGGGCCACGCACACCATGGGACAGGCACCCGCAGGAAAAGCAGCAGCAATCCGGTGCGACCCATGGCTGGCGCCGACCAATTACCCTCCCCCGTTCAAGGCAACGCCAATATGGCCCAAACAACGCCCGGCCCTTCTGGGTTGACAGTCACACCTGGTAGCTGTTTGCCTGCTGTTCAGCTGATCGAGGGAGCATTGGCAGCCCCTTGAGTGCTGCAGCACCTGGTGTTGGCTTCGCATATCACTTCCGGTGCCGTGGTACCCAAGCTTGCTGCCCATGCCGCGCGGTTGGAGGGGGCAGCTGAAGCACCGCAGAAGGCTGGGGATGATGGGGAGGCACACGAGCTTCGGCAGCCACATACCTTCAGGTTTTGAACCGAACGCTTTAATCATTGAGAGAATACCAGGTGCAAGTGGTCATGTGCTTTTGCCATGACAAAGGCAGCCCTGCGAAGTTCCCAGCGTGGATCACTACGAGATGCATAGAGCAATCAACACTTATACTCTCATCTCCTTCATGTGTCGCTTGCTCTCCTGGAAGGCTGCCGTCGCTGAGAGCGCGGAAAATGCACCACGTGATGAAACGCGCGAAACCATTCCATGGACAAGGGCCATAGCAGTGACGCAGTAAACAGTGCTATCCGTGTATTATGGCCATGGCTGCACCTGCATCACCGTCATTGCATGAGTTTACAAGGCAGACTATGGGGTCAGTCGTCATTCCCATCGGCGCTGCCTGCGTCTTCATTGGTCTCACTGCCACTCTGAAAACAATTGCCCTGGGCTTTAGGAACGGCCAGCGCCTGGCCACCATCATAAGGGATGCGGCTTCGGTGCTTCCTTACCCCTTTTTATTGGCCACGCCAGGCATTATCAGCCACTTGGCCGGGACGCGCTATGTTGAGCCAGCCCTGGTTACAAGTCATGTTGCACGCAGCACAGCGCTTACTGGCGTGGCCTTGGGTTTCAGCCCGCTGGCCGATGGGGTAGTATCTCTTCTTCGGCGCTCCCATGGAGTGTTGCTGCTCGAGCTGCTGATGGCATTGACTGACATGGTGGGTTCACTACGCCATGCACACTGTATCAGAACCTGCTGGTCACCGTGCTGGCTGATTGCTGCGCTGACCTTGATTGACATACTACATGCAGATGGACCTGCGGCTCATGGCTGTGCTACATGCGTACCGCCAGCTGGGATGGATGAGCATCCTGGTCGTGCAAATTGGCGGCAGCGTGAAGGCAGCTGTGCTCCAGGGCTTCATTAACTGGTGCTGCCTGATGACACTGTCCAGCCTGATCTACATTCGCAACCGGCGTGTGTGGCACCAGCTGTGCGCCAAGAGTCATGAAGCGCCACACGGGGCGCATAAGCGGGCTGCTGCAGCACTGCTGGACTGCGACGACATTCACACATCCACCACAAGCCAGCATGACAGCAGCACGATGTCCTCGCGCAGTGTAATCCCACCAGAACTGCTGACCAGCTTGGAAACATCCACTGCATCAACACCAGCTGCGCCTGCACCAGCGGCCAGCACTGGATCGCCCACACAGGACGCCATGACCCACATTGAACCACCCGCGGCCCTGCCGCTGCTGCCAGATGCTTACTTTGCCAGTGCGGTTACTGCGGCTGCAGTACCTGAAGGCATGCGGGCTGCAGCAGACCTGCACCTTCCCATTACAGCAAGCACATCAGCAGCTGTTGCGCCAGCACACAGCCCTCTCCTGCAAGCTGCATTGCGGGTGACAGCTGACACAGGCCCCATGGATGTGGGCCAGCTGTGCATGCCGCCCAGCCCAACAGCAACTCTCCAGTCCGTGAGGGCTGAGCTTGCCCGTACCTTGGGCCAGGCTGCAGCCACACCCACCGCCTCGCCCTCGTGCACGCCCATCTCTTCCCGCCCCGCCTCAGCAGCCTCCCACGCCTTCGCCCCGTGGACAGTGGAGCCCTCCGCCGTGGCATCCAACGACTCCTCCCTCACGGGCTACACCAGCATCGCAGGCATTGATGGCTGCCTCGCTGTCGACCTGCTGGGGCCAGGCCATGGCCGCGGCCCTGCCTCTCACGTGGGTGTTGCACTGAGCCGTGTGCGCGCCATGCTGGCGCAGCAGCGCAGCACCAAGTACGCACCTCGCCGCCGCTACAAGGTGAGCCCACGGCCCCCACCGGCATGGCAGCGCCAAGTCCTGTGCTGCACCAACAACACCGTGACGTGCCCATGCAGTGTGACTGCTGCTTGTACTGCCTGGCGGCCCACACCCCGGCTTGCTGGCGTGTGTGCTGCACCCTGCAGGTGGGTATTAAGCTGAGCGGCGTAGAGCCGGACCAGCTGGGACCTGAGGCGCTGGTGCAGTTGGGGCGGTCGCTCACAGGCAGGGATGCCAGCCTGCTGTTGGTTGGAGTAGCTGTGCGGCGCGGCTGCATCACGGTCACACTGGATGTGCTGCGTCTACCAGAGGCAGTGGACGGAGGGGAGGAGCTGCTCACAATCTTGGGGCCGGCAGGAACAGGCAGAGGCAGGCACATGGATGCGGTGGCAGCGCGTGGCAGCGGCAGAGATCCAGCTGTGGCGGTGCAAGGTGATGATGTCATGCGCAGCATGGCAGCGGCCGTGAATGACTGGGTGGGGTCGGATGCGGACATCAAGCGGCACCTGTTGCCAGGGGAGCCGCTGCTGCTGCAGGTGAATCAGCGTACACAACCTCTGGCCTGGAACGCGGCCTTGCAGTACTACCTGCCGGCTGCTTCGCCCAGCAGCAGCGGCGTTGGTGCGTCCTTCACATCCGCTGAGCCACTTGTGCATGTGCTGCCGCCTGTGCTGCCGGCTGCTCTGAGCCTGACAGTGGGGTTGAGGGGCCTGCCAGCTGATGTGGCTGTCCAGGGCTGGGCACCTGGCCAGGCTGCAGGAGCGCCAGAGGCCATCACTGTGGTGGCGCGCTGCATGGGTGTGCACCTGCACACAGACGTGGTGCAGCAGGGGTGGCTGGACATGGAGCAGGGCAAGTGTGAGCTGCACCTGGCTGTGCACTGCCCAGCTGCCCCACGCCTTGGCCACAGCTTTGGTGGAGCACCGCTGCACCTGGACCTTGCACGCGGCAGTGGGCAGGTGCTGGCGTCACAGACCATGCTGCTGCTGCCACATGCCTGCAGCCAGCTGGCTGCTGAGCTGCAGGAGTACACTGCTGCAGTGTCAGCACAAGCCACGTGCGATGAGCTGATGGCTGCTGGTGCTACATCAGACTGGCTGCATGATGTGGGCATGTGGCTGCAGGCCAGCCAACTGTGGCAGCAGCAGTCCTCAAACGAGGTCGAGGATGGCTGGGTGCACATGGAGCATCAGGATGGTATGCCCGCAGCCGGTGCAGCAGCTGCGGCCGCTGACGCGCTTTGCTCAAGTGCTGCACATGCGGAGCTGTGTTGCACAGCACGGGACTTACTACAGCATGCAGTGCGCGCAGGCTGCTGCGTGCTGGCGCAGCACCTCATGCACGGCCTTGTTGCTGCGGGTGCAGCGCAGCAGCAGCAGCAGCAGCAGCAGGCCTGCGTGTTGGCCGCTGTGCTGAAGCAGGTG
>QAXD01000203.1:208641-247276 GCA_004335575.1 Haematococcus sp. NG2 | reverse complement strand
GCCCTGCGCGGCGCTCAGCGGCAGTGGGCCCATGCTGGAGCTGGTGGCGGGGTGGTATGGCACGGCGGCTGCTGCGCTGCCTGCACCTGCAGGGGTGGAGCTGCTTCACGGCGCATGGCACGCGGTGGACGCGGCGGGTGCGACACCGCTGCACCTGCTGGCAGTGCAGCCGCACGGGCCGCAGGCGGTGGCGCAGCTGTGCGCGCACCCGCACCACGGCCCACACGTGGCGCACGTGTGGCGGGAGGTGGGCGGGGGCGTGGCCGCTACTCCCTGCGAGCTTGCTGCTGCCTCAAGCGTCCCCTGTGGCTGCATCCTCGAGGGGTCCCGGGTTGCCTTCATCGATGCAGATGGGGATACCTTGGCAACCGACGCCGTGCTGCCAGCGATTGACCCAGACAGCTCTGTGTCTTTTCCCTCCACTTCACTGCCGACATCCGCTATGATCCTGCCCTGCAACATGCCAGTCGCCGCAAAGCTGGCCATTCCCACATATACAGCTGCACCCACACCCGCCGCAGCACATGAACGAGCGCTAACACAGTCTGCACCCGCCTCTCCCGGAGCTACTTTTGTAGCGTGGCAGCAAGCCCAGCTGTTGCCTCTTGTTGTCGCCTGGGCGGTGGTGGCCTGTGCGTTCAAGCTGGTTGGGGCGGTGCTGGCTGCACAGCAGGGTCGTGAGCAGCTGCTGAGGGACATGCCGCCTCTGCTGCTGCGCGGTGTGCCTGTGGTGGTGGCCGCACGGTGTGCAATGACCAACTGCCCCTACCAGGTATGTGGTGCCTAGAGACTCGGGGAAGTCTCAGGCCCGGCTCATGCACTGCTGCGCTGCCATGCAGCCTTGTTGACACTCACCACGCCTCATCACAAGTTAGGTGCAACACAACCACACACCTCACACTCTGCGCAGGAGTGGGTCTTCCTGGGCGCTGCACTGTTGCGTGCTGCTGGCATGATCGCCATGGGCTTGGGGGTGAGCTCAGTGCCTCTCGTCATCCAACTGATGGTGAAGCACAATGTAGACGTGCTGTACGCTGGCTTGGCATCAGAGGGCCTGTGCTATCCTGCCACAACAGCGTACGCTCGGTCCCGCTTCCACCTGCTCATCCGGTTTGCGCTGGCAGCAGGCTACTACTCGCTGTATTGCGTGGTTGGTGTGGCACGGCCCGCGCTCAGGACCGCGGCAGTAATGGCCACTGGCCTGGCTGTAGGCTGGTGCTTGGATGCATGGGGCCGTGCTCTGTTTGCTCGTGGCCAGCCCAAATGCCACACGGCAGCGGAGGTCTGTGCAGTGGGCAGCAGCAAGAAGACAGACTGAGTGGCCTGCCCACTATGACTTTCAGCGTGCCTGCCAAGTGTTGCTTTTGCTGGGAAGAGAAATTTGGAATCACCCATGAACTCCAAAACTGCTGCACTGTATGTTATGTATGTAGTGTATGTAGTTACTGCATCAGTGTGGTGTGTGATGTTGGATGGGCCGGGCCTGCACTTCACACTGATGGTTGTTTGCTCTGGCTCCTGCTGGTCAGCAACATGAATTATTAGTTTGTGTCATGTGTGTTCTGCGCGCAGCACTGTTCTGGCCCCCAGCTTAAGGGCTGTCCTGCACTGGCTTGTGCACGGCGAGTACTTTGACTGTTGACATGGGCCCTTATTGGCAGACCGAAGTGTTGAGGTGTACGTATGCGTGGGCTTGGGTGTTGTTAATGCACTATAGCATCTATGAAGACTACCGCGACACCGCAGGAAGTGTTTGGCATGTGCACTTCTTGCCACATGACTTGCTAAGGTTGGGGCGTGCGCCTAAGCTGGGCAGCTTGTGCTCGGGCTTCTGGCATGACCAGACAGCCTGGTGTGCTTTGTTTGGGAGGAGTGCACAGTGCAGTCTTCTATGACGCTTCGAAACCAGGTCCAGCCGTGTCCGTATAGTTGCAGGGGTTTTGGGTAGCAGGGCGAGATGCCTGGAGGCCTGCTGTCCCTGTGGGCCGCTCCTCGTTGCTGCGCGCCCTGTGGGTTCATCACTTCATCGGCTCTGTTGGGCATAAGGAACCTGCAGAAAATCTCGGGGGCCTTGAAGGCTGTCATTCTGTTGCGCGGCCTCGAATGGGCACAGCATTGAGCTTGAGCGAAACTAGCTGACTGTTAACGTGTTGAACTGGCTAAGTTCATATCATCTTGTATAGACATTGTGGATGCCTTGACTGGCGCCTACGGCTTCTGTAACAACAACAACAACGTGTTGAACTGTATGGAGTTGGCTGCGAGCGCGCCAGGATCACTGGAGACAGCAGGGGAGCTCGTGCAAGTCTGAATTGTTGTTACATCATGCTGGATGTGACGTACACCTGCGAAACATACCTTGTTAATGTTCATGTTACACGAGCCTTCAGCCTTGACAAGATCAGCTTTCGTGTCAAGTCAGGCCTCAATGTACTGCTCTTGCTTCCTGCAGCTGTGCACACCTCCTGGCATGTTGTATCAAGGGCATCCAATTCTAACACTGCCTGGTAAGTAAAGCCACACAACAAACATCCTGCCTCCTCTGCCTACTGCTCATCCACAAATGCATCTGGTAAGCTGGTCAAATTGGTTGAGATTGGTGTGGGTCATCAGGCCAGCCCACTACCACCACTGCCTATAGTTGATGTGTGTAATTCAACCTCAAACACTGCAGAGCAACATGTTCATGTTCATGCTACACGAGCCTGAGGCTGATCAGCATTGCACGCTCCGTTGCGCGCTTAGTAGATCTACTAGCATCCCAAGTTTGTTGGTGTCCTCGTGACACCATGTCGTGACACCCATATCCTCTCAGCCATGCAGCCGGTTCCAACCGAGCCAGCAGAGAGAGAGAGCCAACAGTTCTGCACATGGATGGTGTGACCAGGCCTGAGCACCCCTAGACAGCATGTCTAGGTAGAGCAGCATCATGGCTCACATTCCTGCTGAGATGGTGGCCGACCCTCCTCGCAGACTGGAGATCATGCAGCAGTGGGTGTCCCTGAGGTGGGCAGAGCCAGCTTGGAGATCTCTGACACAATGCTCTGCACGTGGAGTTATTGGCAATGCAACGATACCACATGTGAGGTAAGGCTACCACTATAGGCGCAGGGCCGGCAAAACAGGTTGCGCGCATACATGTGCATGTTGTGCAGGTGCACAAATGGCCACTGTGTCATTGCTGCAGTCACCTTCAACTGCCTCCAGGCCGCATCCTTAGCAGCGTCAGCTTCCGCCTGCTCCTTGCGCAGCGCAGCAAGTCTGCAGCACACAGCAAGTGCATGGAGCCATGGACCATGAGGTGCTTGCATGCTTGTATGGACAGCTACACATGTTCATGAGCACCCAGAACAAATACCCTGCGCGCTACACATGCCTAGGAAGCATGAGCCCTGTGTTTTCTCCATTTACCGTTCATGCAGCTTGTTCATCTCCTCGCTCGTGTCTGTAGCGGATGGTCTGCTGCCTTCCCCAGCACGGAGCTTGGCAATCTGCTCGTCCCTCTTTGCAAGTTCTGCCTTCAGAGAAGCTATTTCAGCTTTTGCTGCTGCCAGCTGTGCGTGTAGATCTGCATCTCCTTGTGGCACATCGGTATGCAGCTGAGACTGCGAAGGCTCCGAAGACTGCACAGTTTCTGGCTCAGTGTCCCTGGGCGAGTTGTTTGACGACCCAGCTCCACCTTTGCCCTTACCTGATGGCTTCTTGCGACCCATTCTGACTAGATTTAATGTATGCTCAAATGGCTGAGGAGGAAAATAATTCAAGTCAACATGTTCTGAAAGAACTGGGGTTTAGGGTTCGATTGTGCCGCATGGCAGTTATCGCTCGCCCATGCATCTAGATGGCCCGCAATGATGAGATGACTTGCTGCTCGCGTCGCAGCCGCTCTGTCAGTCTGGGCCCTTCCAGCAGCGCCTCGATCTGCAAGAGCGAATGGACATAAGAGCAACAATGATGCCTTCATGACAGTGGCTTGACTTTGCAGACGTCTCCTTCCATGATCAGCCCACATGCAAGCGCCCACCTGGCGCGAGCTCTGCATGATGGTGCCCACTATGATGAGCAGGGAGGTGGCGCTGAGGTGGGCGCCCAGCGTGGCCATGCATGTGGCATCAAAAATTTGTGCAGCGACTGCCAGGACGCCCAGCAAAAGCCCACCCTGCAATACGACGCAGCAGCAGCATGGATTCAAGTGTCAGGCATACCTTAGATGTATGCAGATGACAGCAGATGGTTCAGCTACCATATCCACCTGCCAGGTCATCAGCATTGGAGCATAAGCTAATTTACAGCACACGCGCTCGTTTGCGCATGCGCCATGTTCACACCAACAAAGCACCAGGCGTCCATACCCAGAACTTGCAGATCAGCAGGTTGCGCAAGATGTACTGCTCCGTGGCTTCTCCGGGCACTATGCCCTTGATGCCCACACTCATCTGTGACGGCACGCAAGTAGACCATGATTTGTTCCACATGCCGACACTGCATACACAGCTGCCTGTTCCTGCGGCTGGGGGCTGCATCGACATTGCGTTCTGCAACACAACTAGTGGCAGACTGACACAGCAACGGTCTTGAAGCACACAAACACTGGGTCTGAATCCCCCATCCTCCACCCATTCATCCCTCACCCACCGTGCTCAGGTACTCAGCTGCCTCCTTGGGGTTCACACCGCCCAACGGCAAGAACTCCGATGCAAACACTAGCAGCCCGTATATCAACATGCCTGGTGCGGTGCCCTACACACACCACACACAAACATGTCATATTATAGAAGAGATGACAGTACTTCAGTATGCCGTGCTGAGAGGCAGTACAGCTGCTGTGCGATGAGCACATACGTGTACATGGCTGCATGTGTTGCATGAACATCACACACAAGCACACACCTGGATGCTCAGCATGGCAGAGTGTAGTGAAGCGAGGCCCAGAACCTCTGCAGCAGATGGCAGGATGTGGAACCACAGGGCACCTGCAAAGATGATGGACTGCAGGGCACAAGCAAGACGTTCAGACAGGGTCGTCTCCGGCCGACGATGTGTGGTCCTGCCCTCTGGGAGCAGCTGCAGCTGGGAACACCTGTCTGCATGCAACACAACCAACCCGCATCAGCCAGCAGCTGGCACCCTACCCAGTACCCACCATCATGCCGCTTGTGTTGATGGGCAGCGGGAAGTACTCCTGCTGCATCGTGGCCCGCGTGATGCGCGCCTGTGCGTCCGCACGCGCCATGGCAAACATGTGGTGTTCTGCACCTGGACCGCGTGCGTCCTGCGGATCCTGCGTCTTCTGCTTGGACGCAGATGTAGAGCGCTCATACTGTATGATGGGCAGCCGCAGCTCTGTGCGTGACACATACACGGCCACCAGGGCCAGTGCTGCATAGCCAGCGATCAACTGGCTCAAGGTGGCCAGGGTCAGCTGGCCGGCCTCCCAGCAAGACGCCATGCCCGCAAGAGCATCCGCGTAGTCTGCACATGGGGCACATTGATGTAGACACGTGGAAGACCATGCAGTCAGATGCAGTGCTCCCAGTGGTGCAACAGCTCTGCTGCGTGCAGCAACTCTTGTTCCACACTGGACCCGCTGGCACAAAAGAAACACAAATGTCGCTGTAGTTCGTGCCATGCATGCACCAACCTGCCATGACTGTTGCACAGATCACCAGACCCGGACCACTCCCAATGCCATGTGCTGTGATCTGGTCCGCACAGTACTGGACAATGGATGTGCCGGCCATGAGGGATAGTGCAGTGAGGGGTACCCACAGCGGCCCACCCAGCACAGCATGGGGTGCAAGCTCCACAGCCTTGGTCAGGCCCTGACGGGTGCATAGGAGTGGGGAACGGGACCAAATGGCAAGGAGGGCAATAGGCACGCGGCTGAAGAAGTGGGGGGTCCGAGGTTATGCAGGGTGAACGCAGCAACTTTGCGTGCCGCCCTGCTGCAACACATCAAGCCCACCCAATTCACGCGCTAGCATGCGCAACCTCACCCAATAGACGGCGAAGATAGAAGCCAAGGTGTTGATCCATGCATTGATGTATGCTTGGCCCTGTGGAAATGGGCAGCACAGTGCAAGAAACAACATTCAGGGTTCTACAGGGTCGCAGTCAGAGGGGGCAAGCACTTATCCAACGTACACTCAGCTGGCTGCGCCAAACCTGCAACACATATGTGAGTTGCGGGTGACCCTGGGCCCCCTCTCCAACACTTGGCTTACCGTCCGCCCCTCCTTGCGTGCTTCCTTGAGCCGCGTGAACATAGGCAAGTTGCCAAACTGCGCACAGCCGCGCCCGCGCACAAAAGCACACCGGCTCAGATCCCGCCATGTGCCGAGCTGCCCGCAATGGCATGCACATGATGGCCGCCCCACATGAAAGGCAGGTAGAGACGCGCACGTCTGACCACTTTTGTTACACATAGTACATACGGAGCAGGTCCACAGGACGCAGGTCATTTTGCACCCACCAGCCCAGCAGGCAGTGCCAGCAGCATGGTGACCATGATGGACGCGTTGATGTAGGGGGACATGCCCAGCTCAGCAAGGCACATGGGCAGTGCTGATGCCTGGCCGTACAGTGCACGTGCCAGTCGAGCACCTGTGGCAGCAGCGGCATCAGGTCACACATAACAAATGATAGACAACCGGGTGCTTTGTTTGATTGAGCAACCTCTGGCTGGGAAAGTGCCGCACATACCTGCTGACCACTTTTGCAGAAGGAGCAAGCAGTTGCAGACAAAGGCAGCAGTTACAGGTGTGTGCTTGCCCAGGTCTTTACAGACTAAGATCCATGGCAAACACAGCACACATCCTCCGAATCCTCCATGACTGGCGGCCCCAGGAAGCACACACCTTCAGTGCTGGAGGTGGCAGCTGGGAGCATGGACATGTCCAGACCAGGCAATGGGATGAACAAGCCCGCACGGATCACGACCAGCATGAG
Source organism: Haematococcus sp. NG2 (assembly GCA_004335575.1). Classification (NCBI taxonomy): domain Eukaryota; kingdom Viridiplantae; phylum Chlorophyta; class Chlorophyceae; order Chlamydomonadales; family Haematococcaceae; genus Haematococcus; species Haematococcus sp. NG2. Next base: position 240,328 of record QAXD01000203.1, on the reverse strand, counting down.
AAGTGTGACCGTCATCCGGGTTAGGATCTCGCGGTACAAGGTGCAGAAATCCACCAGTGGCTGGGCCCAACGCAGCAGAGGACGTGTGAAGGTTGCGATGGTTGGTTCAGGCGCTGATGTGCCTCCGCTGCCCTGGACGTGTTGCTGCCATGCAGCGGGCCACACAGGTTGCATGTTCTCACTACTGTTGTCTGACCCTGGACCTGGCGCAGCTGCTGCTGACGAGGCTGCCCGGGGAGGCAGGAGGGACATGTGGCGGCAGTGAGCTGAGGGAGCCCTGCTGATGCTGGGCAGGCTGCTCGGCAGAGCTGCTGATTGACATTGTGCGCGCATGCTGCCTGACTGAGTGCTGCGCGCAGCAGCTGCGCTTCCGCATTGCACTGCCTTCTGTATCACCCGCGTTTGCTGTGACATTTGTGGGGAAGATGATGGGCCTGAGGCAACCGCATCAAGCTTCAGAGCCCTGGGTCTGCTCCGTGTTGCCTGTCCTAACGGTGGCTGGCAGAAGCTGGTGGATGGGTTGTCAGCACAGGTGTGCGCAGTGCATGCCTGCTGCTTCTGCATTATGCTGCAGCGAGGGCTAAAACAGCCTGAGCTGAAATCTGCAGCCCATATGTCATGACATGGGGTATGCGTTGGTGTGTGTGTTGGGCATGGCAGTACCACACACCATGCATGGTTCACCATGTAGCAGCATGCCCGCCAGCCTCTGGAACGACACATCATGTATATCATCGCTCGCCCTACCTGTGACCACCTGCCGATGAACCATGGCACATTTCGAGCTGCCGTCAGCAGGAAGCGGCCCGTGCCTCCATGTTTGTAATGATCTGTGCTGATGTACGGCCGGAATCATCATCCTGTCGTATACTATAATATCAAACGCATCAGCCTCAGATCTACGCCGGCCATGATTGCGGGCCCATCAGCTTCGCTGTTGCATGATTCCAAATCAATACGCGAAGCATTCATCGCAACGGATGAAACCCTGCTGCAAAACCCTACCTGAACCCTCAAGGGCTTCCCTACCTGAATGCATCCTCAAAGATTATTCATGACCTGATGCGCACATAGGAGACATACGGACATGTTCCTGCATGTACCTTCATGCCAAGCCTATCGCTGTGTCCTACACCGTCAGCTGCACTATAATGCGCCCAGGTCAACCCCTTGTGGTGTAGCGCGTTCTGTACCTCCTCGGCAGCAGCAGTTCCACAGAGATGTGGATGAAGGAAAAGGGCATGAGGCTACTGCAACGACTCCACTGCCACAACAGCCACTGCCTCTTGGCAACAATTTCGTGTCTGGCACCGGTGCCACACGATTTGGGCACGCATGCAAGGTGACTAGACGATCCAGGGATTGTGTCAATATAATAGGGAAAAATAAAAGAGAGAAAGGAGAGCGTCTACCCATGCATGCACATCTCAGGGCACACTTGCATCCCTGCGGCATGCTTGAGCTCAATCTCGATGAATGCAACTGCAGCTCCATGTGCTGTGGGACCTGGACAACCTGCACCCGCTGGCCTGTCCACCTGATGAACTTGGAAAGGCGCTCAAGTGAGCGTACAGATGTGTGGCTCGACCCTGGTCTGCAGCGTGCATGCTGGTGTTGGTCACATGCGCTCTGATGCTGCATAACATCGCAAGCGCAACGGGCTCATGCGCATGTGCGGTCCACGTGCACCTGTAGGACGGCGCTGTCACACTACGGCAGAGTGTGCACTATCAAGGCCTTCGGCAACACACACACATTCCGGCGCATCTGGTGCCCGGCCCCCACCAAGACGCACACTGGCAGCAAGCCAGGCGCACCCAGTGACCTGTACCGATGCCAGATGTGTGGCCGGCGGTGCAAGAGCGCGCCGGACCTACGTAAGCACTTCATTCAGCTGCACCAGAGGGAGTTTGAAAAGAAAATGGCGCACAAGCCGCGCGCCAAGAAGACGCGGAACAACCAGGAGTATATGGGCAAGTGAGTTGGCCAGGTGTTGCGCTGATTCAGCAGTTTGTTGTGCTTGGAGTGCTTTTTACGGGCTGTATGTGGAGCTTCAGGTTTTGGGCTTTCCTGGCAGACCATGGGCCCTTCGTGCCTTACCTGAGTGCACCACACCCTGTGGTGAGTGTGTGCTCAGGTTCCTGTCGGCACGCGCTGCAGCTCTGGATCGACCAAAGAAAGGAGGCAACCTGGTCCTGGGGTTGACGGTGGCAGGTGTGAAGGTGAGGAAAGAGTGTGTCCATCAGCCTGATGCATCCATGCATGCCCCGATCAAACACCATCATATGCACTGCAACCAGTCAAGCGGTGGTTTGATGCTGCAACACTGCTGCAGCCTCACCTACTTACACCATCCTTGACCATGCAATGTTGTTCACGTTTGCCCCCTATGTATCATTCCATCCCATTTTCTGCGGGCACAGTGTGTGGAGGTTGAGCCCAAGAAGGAGGCTGTTGATAAGAAGATAGGTCAGGAGCTGGCAAGGCTGCTGAGGGGTGAGGCCGCCACAGCAAGCCAAGGGCAAAATCATAAGAAGAAGGCGCAGGCCGCCATGACAGCAGCAGCAACAGTTGGTCCTGCAGGGACTGCAGGGCTGGACCCTCCAGCATTAGAACCTGTACAGGGGGAAGATGTGAAGACACACTCAGCGAAGACACAAGAGGCCTGTCCACCATTTCAGCAGGCGGTTGTCATCATCTCAGATGACAGCGACTTTGGCGAAGCAATGTCAAAAGCGCGTTCAGCAGGTTGGGGTGTGATCAACATCCACAGCATAGCACGGCAGGGGCTGGCAGGTGCTCCACAAGCGCATGCCAGCCTCAGCTTCGAGTACGTTGAAGCCTTAGGGATGACAGGTGCAGAGGGTGCGCATGCAGCACAGGTGGCTGTGCAGCTGACGCAGGAAAGGCAAGCATTTGACGTTGTGAAGCGGTTAGCACCAGGCAGCTGGCGCCTGGGAGGGTTGATGCCACAATTCATGGCCGCTGCAGGGTGGTGGGAGGAATGGGATGAGGAAGATGAAGAGGAGGTCGAGGGTTGGGATCAGGAAGGGGAAGGGGATGAGGAATGGGACGAAGAGTGTGGACGAAGGGTAATTTGAGCTGTTTTGGTGTCATGCTGCCGCGCCATGTGTGTGCTAAGTGTGGTGCATCAGGATCAGTGTCAGAGGCAGCACGTTTTGTGCGGCTGATAGCTCAGCACTCGATGCATTAGATGTGCAGAATCAGAATGCCACAGCCTGGCACCGGTGTCAGCATGTCACAGCCTCAGAATCCAGACCATTCAACATGCTGCCCTGCGCTTGTGCAGGCAGTGCATGCGCAGGCAACTCACTCCATCCCACCCACCTGTATTGCAGACTGGCACGTGGCCAGCCACCACGTGCACACTGATATGTGCAGTCCAAGCTGCCCTAAATGCAGCAGTTATTGGAGCTAACCTCTAAACGAATTTTAGGTAAGCATCGCGATCACGGTAGCACAACCCTCGACGTCCAGCGTTTCGCAACACAGCTGAAAATGCCCTTACGGTACGCGTGCATGCAGCCCATGCTGGCGTGCTCATCATACTAAGTCCGCGCTGCAGTACAAAAGCTTGCCCACGTCATACACTGACCTTCTCATGGTCCGTGAAACATTGCTGCTAGCAGGGGTGCTTCCGAGGAGCAATCGACGGCATGTGGGCGGCTGCTGGATTTGGAGCAAAGCGGTGACATCGCGCGGTGAAATATCGCCAGCATATCGCCAGCTTTCGGGCAGTTCAGGTCAGGAGGACGTGCGTGGCCATCTGCATCCTTCACTAGCGGTCTCGGCATGATTCCAGTGTGTGCGTTATTATGCCAGTTCAAGTCCCAGCACCATGCGGTACCATGCGCGTGCAGGAGCGGTCAGGTGTGCGGCTCATTCCCCTCCGCTGCTTCGACGAGGCCCAGCCCCTGCCATCCCACTAACACCTGTGCACAACCACCGTCATGGCTGCCGGCGCTGGGCAGGCACCCTGCGAGCATGCAAACCTGACAATGTGCACTTCGGGCACTACAGCCACACAGAGTGAGCCGGCCTGGGAGCGTGTCCAGCTTCCTCCTCCAGGACCTGAGCGCGCAGCTGCCTTGAAAGCCGCGCGCGAGCCAGCTGCTGCAGGCAAGCCAGTGCTGGTTGACTTCCAGGGCGGAGTGCTGTCCCGCCAGCATGAGCGCCCTGCGTTCCTCTCCCTCATGGTCCTCATCCAGGGTAACAACCACCTCATCAAACTGGTCAACGGCACACTGGAATTCGCGCTGCCAGGCCACATGATGTACCAGCTCGGCACAGGCGGGATGCTCATCCTGGAAGATATGCATATCAAGCACTCGCGCAGCATGAACATCACAGATGGCCCAGGGTTTGTGGATGGGCCCAACGCGCTCTTCTGGGCGGACCAAGGCCTCAGCCTGCGCGCACTGCGCTGCACTTTTGAATGTGGCACTGGCCCAGGTGGCAAACAGCTGATTGCCTTCCTGCTGCGAGGCGGGACCTTGTACGGCCAGGACTGCAGCTTCAGAGGGGTGGAGGCGGTGCAGGCGTGCAGTGGGGGCTTTGCCACCTTGTGCTCATGCCATATTGAGGGGCAGTACAATCTCACCAATGTGGCGGCTGTCGCGGTACGTCCTGTTGCTTGTTTGGCTGTTGCGGTGTGCTGAACGGCAGGGTGACTGGGGGGCTGGCTGGCTTCAGCATACAGAGATGCACTTCAGCTATTCAGCAATCACCATGCCTAACCCTGCAGGGAGACGCCTGCAGCAGCCTCCACCACAGCATTGCAGCTCAAGTGCGTACATCACCCTCTCACAGCGGGATGCTCCTACACATGCGCTGCCTTGCACATGGGCGTTGTGTGTCCTGCTCAGGCCGTGGACCCGGGCTCCCGTGTGGTCCTGCGCCACACCAACATCTGCCTGCACTATGACGGGGGCCCCTGCCAGGGGGTGGTCATTGGGAGCCAGCCTGGCGCACGCATTGAGATGGAGGGATGCAGTGTGAGCTTGGTGCCCACCCCTGCCACACCGCGCACGCACAGCCTGTAACAGCTGTATCAGCTGGTGTGTGCTGTTGGCGTGGTGCCGGCGCACCAGATACTAGTAATGGTATGAGGCCAGTTAACGGTTAGCTGATGTAAACATCATGTTGCATGGGTGTGCGCAAGCATTAGTACCCATGAGGTGGTTGTTTGGTTGTGTATGATTGCTGTGTTGATGGAAGTACCCCATGTTGCTTGTTGGTGGGTTCAACTTGAACTTACTGTACATAGCACTCCTGCATTGAACGTCATTAAATGCACAGAACTGTATAAATTCGGTTTTGCAGTGCTCATGGGTCAACATGGGCACTGGACGAGTGTTGCAGCAGCACTGATCATAGCAGGTCGCTAGATGCCACCTGATTCATCTGATTCATGAATGTGCATGTTGCCTGTGTATTCAGCTCTGCGTGCCCACTAATCGCCCCTTGTGTTGCCCACCGCAGCTTGCGCAAACAGTGCTGCGTGCTCCAGCACTTGTCATGAGCCTCAGCGCTCCAATCGCTCCGCACCAGGCTCTGCTTTCTGCTTTGTGCTTGTCGCATGCCTGAAGGCTGCAGCCAAGCGCCTACTTCTTGGACAGCCGCCACACACACGCGTGTGAGATGCCCCACTGGTACTTGCGCAGATGCTCACGGATTAGGAATGGCATGTCCTCCTGCAGCCACCACACAGACACACACACATACCACAGTAGGCACGCAGCCATGTGCGGCAGAACTCTGTACAGGCAGGCTTGCAGGCCTCTGGACGACTGCAACTTGCACTGAATGATGTGGACTGTGCCCGGCAGGGCCATGCACTAAGCAGTGGGCACTCAGCGAGCCTGCGGCTGCGCGCTTCAGCATCAGAACAATAAGAAGCTGCTGCAGCCAGCGTGTGCAAGGCCTCAGGTTCCCAACCCGCACCTGGTGCACCAGCTCGAAGCCGTTGGCGGTCATCCGCGCCGCCAGCACCTCAGCACTGCGCACGGGGGTCCGCCCATCCTGCACACCATATAATGCACCGTGCCGGTGGTTGCCGGGTGCGGCTCATCTCCACAAACAACAAGTCAGGTGAATGCAGGGGGGGCAAGCTGCCAGGACTGCCGTGTGGGTGGGAAGGGTGTGGCAGCACACATACTGATTTTGTACAACATAATAGAAGTAGTCAACTGTGTGTGAGCCTGCGCAATGCACTGCACTCCTACCTTGTGCGCTCATGCTAATGCAATGGTGACCACACACGAGGCCACCTGTTAGTCTCTCTACCTGCACCTCTCAAGTTGCTGAACGTGCGCTGAATCAACACCCTCACCTTATAGTAGCCGCCAACCCACTTGGACTTGTCTGTCCAACCAGCCAGCCATGAGTAAGGGGAGACAAGCACAGCAACGCCACCAGGCTTGACCTGTGTATCACACATGATGCATATCAGCATACCATATGTCAACATACAGCACCAATATGTTTATGAATCTCATGGCGCATCAAAGCAATGTTCACGCTTCTGCTCTAGTGCCGAGGCCTGAAAACCTCTGATTATGGCTGCACTCTGAGCGCAAGCACAGTGAGTGGCAGAGATTTCAAACTGCAAAAGCACGTTGGAATGAGCACGTCACAAGCCGAAGGGCACAGCCCATGCATGTGCGCACCAGGGTGGGCAGTCGGTCAATGAACGCCCAGGGGTCCGGCAGGCGGCACAGCAGGTTGGCCGCCAGCACCGCGTTGAAGCGGGGCAGGTCCGGCCGCAGGGCACATGCGTCACCCTGTAACAGAAGCGCGACAGATCAGGGGGTCAAGCCACATGAGACATGGCGCTTGCCGGCGCATGCTGCAGCAGGGACTGGCACCTAGCACCCAATAACCTACACAGGCATTTGTATGGGGCTCTTCCCTCTTCACTACTGTGTTTTCAATAGACAGCTTCGCCATGCAGCCACCATCTCTGCCCACACCGTGTGTGGCACAGGCACATTGAACATACCTGCTCAAAGTGGACATGTTCCCGGTCAATGTCCTCTGGCACCTTGGCAGTGAAGCTGCTGTGCAGCTCACCTTCCAGCACTGCATCATACCGCCTTGTGCCGCGTGCCTGCATGTCCTGCAGAGGCAGCACAGGACGAAAAATGGAAAGGAATGGGCAACATGTGTCAAGTGGTCCTTTTTATGTGACGGCAGCACATAAGTTCAACAGAGCAGGAGCTGCGCAAGCTGACGATCACGGACCGGACAACAAGCAAGGCCCACAAGCACCTCGTGGCAACAAACGCACTCAGGTACTGAACAGTTCCTCCCCTCACACTTTGACAGCTGCTCACTCATGCCCATCACACCACTCACGCACCTTGGCCGCGTCCACAAATGCATGTGAGTAGTCTATCCCGACCGCACGACCGAACCCCCGTGCAAGCGCAAATGTGGCCCCGCCCACGGCACAGCCCACGTCCAGAGCGAGTGTCTCCCCGCGCTCACCTGCACGTGCCAACCAACCCCAAACCACCCAGCCGATGCTAGGTTGGTGAAACCATGCAAGAGGAGCAGCGCTGCCATGCAATGCCAAGCGCTCACACGTCACAACACGGGGCCAGGGAGTGAAACCCTGCGGCATCAAGTGCGAAACCCATGTCCCACACTGCTATAGTGGCACAGACCACGCGCTCCTGCAGCAGGTCATGCTAAAATACGGCCCACGACGCAGATGGCAGGTGATCACATGCGGTGTACAATGTCGCAAGCGTTGACGAGTGCCCGCACCTGTGAAGTCAGCCGCGGCGTCGCAGTACTTTTCGCACAGCACCGCACAGCGCTCAGGGAAGCGCAGCGCCGCCTGCAGATGCGTGTGCACCAAACCCAGCGTTGTGTGGTCGACACTCAGGAGTGGCACCACCCCATGTGAAGCTGCGTGTTTCGTGCGCCACTGCATCATGCTGGTGGCATGCACCAACCAGTGAAACATAGCTTGCAGGGATGAACGGCCATGCAGCTCCATGCCCGTTTGCGTGTGGTCAGAGTGTGGTGTGCCACAACACAAAAGAAACACGTGCATCATCGCAATATCCACTCAGCCAATGACTTGTCCAGCTACTATCCAGCACGTGCGCGCCTTTGGACCATCGGCGTATGGCAGGATGTCGTTGTCATCTCCAAAATGGAATTGAAGATACTCGTCCACTGCCTTGCGTGTTTCATATGCTGCAGCACCACCGCCAGCGGATGAAGTTGTGCTACGTTCCTCCAATGAGGCCGAGCTGCTCGCTGATCCCGTAGCTGATCTAATCAAATAGCTTTCATACAAAGCACGGACAGCAAAACTGAGAGCTGCGCCTGCCGCAGCCGCAGCGATGATGCTGGTCAGCGAAGCTGAATCTCCTACCATCTTGTACATCCAAGAACAAGAAATGCACCCCACGCTTGCTGCACGAGGATTACCAACGAGAACTAGGGTTCACGTTAGGGTCTAGTAGTCACGTTGAAAGTTTGGATGCGGAGTGGGTCAAGATGCTGCCCAGAATGTTTTCAGCTCAAGCCCGCTCTGTTACGTGCGCATGCGGCAGTTGCACCCTTCACATCCTCACACAGGCTTTGTGGCTGTCTTAGCGGCTTCCGCACAGCCTCAACCAGCTAGCACTGATCAGGAGCAATTCCACTGTCACCTCAAGCAGCAAAACATCTGTTACTGTTAACAACCAATCGCATTATGTCTGCTGCATGAAGTGTGACAGCATGCAGGTGGCTTCTGTTGCGATTGACTGAGTGAAGTGCTCAACTCCCTGGATTCTGACTGTGGACTATGCAACAGCAAACGTGAACAGTAACCAAGAAGGGAGGCATGAGGGAGAACGTATGCATCATGAATTCGTGATTCTCACTCGCCACTTCCCACAAGCAGCAAGGACACGAATGCCCGGATTCAGTATAGGGGTTTCAAGGATCCCATGCAGCAATCCAACAGCTCCTGCTCCTACACCAGAAGCTGTGGAGCACCATCGATCAGCACTTCAGCAGGCATGCATGCCACACACCTGACAGACCACAGATTACTGCTTACATATACGTAGCTGTGAGCTGCAAGTTGCAAGCAACACTGCTGCCGTGCTCATGTGCATCACACCAACAGGCTGGCCCTGACCCTCAGGACCGGGCCATGTACAAACGCACTTACACTACAGCCTCCATGCATACAGTATGCATCATATCTTCATTTGCACTACGCCCAAGCTCACAGGCAGGTTTTGTGATGTGGGCACACCATCGCTTCAGCAGCATGGAGACGTCACAGAGAAGAAGGTTTTGTGCCCACGATCGCCTCAATGCGTGCCAGCACCGGCGCAGTGAGCTTTGGCACCACGCTGATGGCCGCCATGTTCTCCTTCACCTGTGTGAGGCGCGAGCACGCGGCGTATGGGAGCCAGCAAACAGAAGCAGGGCATGTGGACGGCATCCAAATGTGCCACCCTCAGGCTCAGCTTGGGCTGTGAGCAGGGTGCACACTGCACAGCGTTTATCTAATTACCATCAGGATATCCAATTACGGTCCTTGCGCCATCAGCGTTTGTGTGCACCTAGTGAGTTTTTGCTGTCCCTGCAGGCACTCTGTACCTCTTCCATGCCGATGGCCTCGAAAACACCATTCCCCGACCTGCCTGTGGCTTCATCCTTACCATTTCCTGACCACCACGCCCGCAGCAAGCAGGCGCAGTCCATGCACCACCTACCACACCTGTTGTGCCTGCTCCTTGGGCCCAACAGACCCCCCGCACAACGCAGTGGCACCGCAACACCTGCAATTTTACCTGTTCCACGCGCGTGGCACCCGTGATGACTGTGGACACGCGCGGGTTGGACGCGCACCACGCCAGCGCCAGCTGCGCCAGCGTGCACCCCAGCTCCTCCGCGATGGGCTTCAGCTGGTCCACCTGTGTGCGGGTGCATCAGCAAATGCACGTGCAGAATACGCCATGTGTACTGGTTGTGTCCACATGTTGATGCCACCTGCTCGCACATGAGCTTGGGCTTGGGCTTGGGCTTAAGTGACCCCATCCCCCAATCCCCACACCTGCACAAAAAGGCTGGGTGCACACACTCCTACAGATCCGCAAGCATGAGCACTCTGTTCCACAACAGGCCCTGGTGCTGCATTACAACCAGCTGGTGCCGCTGCAGCCACACACACCTTGTCCACCTGGTCACGCTTCTCCACCAGCTTCTTCTGTGCCAGGCCCTGACATGCGGGGAAGGAAGGGGGGGGGGAGGGGCAGCAATAAGCAGCAGGTGCATGGGGCAAAGACATCATGGCATTCATCAATGCGCATCTTGAAGCCTGGGAGATCAGGCACAGGGCAGACCACCAGGATGCGGGACATTAACCAGCACCTGCCACAATTACCAACCACTTGTTTTTTTTGTGATGGGTCAACCACTTATGCATTTCAACCAAGGTGTAGCACTGTATCTGCATCAGGCTAGCAAAGCGTGGCAAAACCACTGCAGGCCATGACAAACCCTGCATGCGCATGCGCGTGCACACAAACGGCGCACCTTATACAAATCCACGCCCAGGCGCGAACCGGGCGGCACCACACCCCCGCTGTATTTGCCTGTTAGCACACCACTGGCCAGCGGGGACCATGTGGTCAAACCCAGCCCTGAGGGGGTGTCGTAGAGGGGGAGGAATTCTGACTCCACCTGAGTGTGACATACCATCGCACTGCAGTTGAGGTGGCATGTTGCAGGCTGTTGGAATAGGCATCCGGGGCATCTGTGACGCTGTGCTGGAGGAGAGAGTGTGAATACATGCACACCGCAGGACAGCTGCCCCCATCTGGCAACGCACCCAATACATGCCCTTCACGCCCTGATGCACACCTTTTCACGGTTGAACATGTTGTATTCAGGCTGCTCTACCTGGGGCGGTTGCAGCCCCAGCTCGCGGGCAATCGTTACCGCCTGCAGACAGTCAAGTGCCACGCGACTTCAGGCAACCAATAAAATGGCGTCTAGCAGAGCAGGTGCCCAACTATCATAGGAATCCATGGGGACAAGCACATGGGTGCAGCCAAGTGTCAGTCAGAGGCAGGATAAGTTCAAGATGCTATTGAGCTGGCCGGATCTGGCCACAGGAGGCCAGCCAGACACAGGGCATCCACGCGCACAGAGCATGTGTAGGTACACAGCACGCTGAACATTTGTGTGTGTGTGGTGTGGGTTGGTGTTACATTGTGCACCGGGTTTGGCGCATAGATGATGCTGGTCGTGATGTCGTGCATGTCCACCATCGCGCGCCCCACCCACCTCCAGGATCTGCGCCGCACTCCACTCCGAGGTGCCCCAGTAGAACGCTAGCCCATGGTCGATGACCCAATTCATCGCGCGCACAGTCTCCTCAATGGGCACATTGGGGTCTGGCCGGCTGCAGATGGATTGCAGGGAATGCGAGTGCACATACATGACAACCAGATCACACTGTGGCTAACACAGGGCAGCAGCCAAAATAGGGACGGAATAAGGCAATACAGCAGCAGCACAGTGGTTGCAGCTTGAAGTTCCTCATGCTCGGTGTACGTAAGCTGCCCCACATACTGCCGCATGTCTGAACCATGAGTGGCGTTTCACGTGTGCGTCGCGTGGCCACCATTGAACGCTGCACAGTCAGGCATCCTAGGGCTGAGCCAACCTAAGCCACTCACTGGCAGAACAGGACATCCACATAATCCATCTGCAGCCGTTTGAGGGATGCCTGTTGTGTGGTGGAGGCAGTGTGTGTTGTGCACGCATGCGTCCTTGTCAGTGTTGGTTGATTTCAATGTGAGATGCCAAAAGACCCGGAACTGAGACTCAGCAGCTCACTGCTTTCCAGTATCCTCTGCTGCAACACAAGCCATTGCTGCTTTGTGCACACCCCATCCCATCTTTTCCGGATTTCGTACTTTCAGCTCATGAGAAAGCAGTCTTGGTAACTGCAGTCCTGCTCAACAGCACGTAATCTTACCTTAGTGCCCTCAATAATGTGCTTGCGTGAGAGGCCAACATCATTTGGCCCGTCGCCACCCCAAAAGATCTTGGTGCTCACCACGTGGTCTGACCTCTTCCATCCAAGATCCTGCTCAACATCGCCATGCAAGAATGGCATGGACTTCAGCGACGGGGTGGCAGTTGGCAGGGGATGCAGCTGGTAAGTAGTGGGGGCACTGACCAGGCCATGCAGCATCGGGGATCACATTCTGCAGCTCACCTTGAAGCACTGCCCCATGATCTCCTCAGCTTGACCCTTGGCATACACCTCTGCATTGTCCCAGCTGCATGTGCATGAAACATGCGGCGCCCGGTGTGGCAGAGCCATGTGCACACACCCCAAGCTGCAGCATCTGCACAACTGCCAGTTTTGACTGCGGAAGTGCGGTATGTTTGCTGCGCAGAGCGCAAGGCAACATCCCAAAGCATCCACAGTCTCACACACAAGTTGACGCCACACTCTCTTGCAGCCTCCATGATGGCCTTGGCATCATTGACACCCAGCTGATTGCCGAATGATACCCATGCACCGTAGCTAAGCGCCGACACCTGACCATGAGCCAAGCATAACGGTTGTGTCATGCAAGCACTGAGTTGTGTGTGCATGAGTGTGCTGCGCGATCTGTGCACAGGCCATGCATTATGTGAACGGTGCCTGAGAACCCTAGTTCTGAAGCAAGACATCGGTAGATCCCAGTGGCCAGATGCGCTGCCAGAGCCACGCCCCTGTCCGGCAAACGTGCAATCGAGTGCTGGACATGGCCGGCAAACACACAACCACCACTACGATCTGCTGCATTCCGTTCCGCACCTTGATGCCAGCGTTCCCGAGGCGTCTGTATTCCATGGAGGCCATCTGGCCGTCCCAAAACTTCTAAAAACGACACTTCCGATGAACAACACGTGAGTCGAGTCTTTGTCTGGCACAAAACGCACAACAAAAGACCTGCGGGAGTGTGGATCTATTAGTACCTCACAGGAACGGAACGGCCTTCGCAGTACCCTGGAACCATGGGGAAGCTGTCATCATCAGCAGTACTAAGTCGACTACATAGCGCGTCAAGGGTATGAAAGCAAGCATGGCATTCAGATCTGCCTCCACAGCAGCAATCTCGGCTTCAAATCGGGTATGTGCGCCATGTGCTGTTGCTGACACAGCTTCCGTGTGCATTGCTTCTGCCGCATTTATGTGCGCCCTTCATGCCAAATGGGGCACGAGGCATGCTACTCACAATCGATTATGCTGCAGAACGCCCACAAGGGTCTGTTCCATGCATTAGCGCACGCACAAAAGGTTGCTGCCCACCTAGCATACTACTTGGTGTTGCATGCGTCCAACCACCATCCGCTATCTAATGATCTCACCAACACGAGGTAGTGTCTCGCAGCCATGAGCAGTAGTAATGTCCGAGCACATCCTGCCACTTTAATGGCCACCTACCCGTTTGCAGGTATGTGTCTGCTGTCCACCAGCATGATTCACCACCGTTGGGCCTATGGCTTCTTAGGCGCCAAGCCCTTCAGGGCTGCACCCGCTGCATCTGCTGCGGACACGGGGGCCTCCGCAGGCTTGCTGCTCAGTGCAGCAGCTGCAGCACTTGAGGCTGCCTCCTGCATCTCTGGCACCATCAGCGGGTTCTCCACAGGGCCCTGCGCCCGCCCTGCGCCACGCGCTCCCCGAGCTGCGCCACCTCGCCCTCGCCCAGCACTGCCCCGGCCGGCTGTGCCCCGGCCTGACGCGGGCCGTGTGCGAGTGCCAGTGCCGCTGGCAGGGCGTGCTCGCGCCGTGCCGTTTGCCGACGGCCCATTGGTTGCGCTGCTGCTGTTGCCTGCTGCGTGCAGCGCGGTCTTGGGCACATACATGGGCGCTGCACGTCCAGCGGGTCGACTGCTGTCCTCGCCTTCGCCCACAGCCCCAGCATCCTTTTCCTTTGGGGCTGCGGCTGCCGCGGTTGCGGTGCCCTTGGTACCACGGGTCGCTTTGCTGCTGCCATTGCTCGTGTACACCGGCCTGAGCTCCGGCACGCGCTTGGGAGCGGTGCCGGGACGTGGGGCACTGCCATTGCTGGTCGCGCCCGACAATGCCACAGCGGCTGCTCGAGCCGCCTGTGGCTGCTCCGCCTCCTCCACCGCCTCTGGGTGCAGGATGCGGCGGAAGGTGAGAGAGATGCGCACGCCATACTTGTCGGCAGGTGCGCGCTTGGGAATGCAGTGCTGCCACTGCTGCTGCGTTGTGCCACGCATCACAAGCAGGTCCCCATTCCCCAGGCTGAAGGTCAGCTTGCGTTCATGGTCTGCGTTGGCCCGCAGCACAAAATCGCGGGGGGTGCCAAAGGAGAGGGAGGCAATGGTAGGGGTGTCGCCGTACCTGCAGACATGGCATGCAGCACGCAAGGGTTAGCATCAGCAACTGGCCCATGTGCATCACACGCGGTGCACATGAGAGAGCCATGACAAAGCCGAGCACATATGTGTCCCATATGCGTCCGTAACCCATATGCGTCAGCTCAGGATGTTGACTTGCTTGTTGCAGTGCAGAGACCTATAGCCCCCAGTATTGAGTGATGAGAGTAGCACCACCAGGCAGCAGGCAAAGAGGTCCACCCACACCACTCTGCTGCAAAACTCACAGCTTCTCATTGTCTGCATGCCACCCAATGTAGTCCGACCCATCACGGTACTTGTTCAGCAGCACAGAATCAAATGTCTCGCCCGCCTCCTTTTCCGCAGCTTGCTTCAGCTCCAGCAGCAGCGGCGTGAAGGGCTGCGCCTCCAAACGCAACCCTATGCATGCACACATGCACCCCCCTGAGGTTTATGACATGCTTCATGGCAGTATGCGGACTTCGTGGTGCACCCTTTGTAGCAATCTGTCAAGTGCTTTAATGTCAGGCTTCAGTCTGTTCATTTCATACCAGTGCCTGGGCAGATCATAGTTTCAAGTGCATGCCAGCAGGCAGCAAACCATTAACAACCTTCAGGCAACAGGACCACCAGGGCTAATCAGAAACACACACCAGAGTAGGTATAGGTGCGCGTAGTGTCAGCCGCAAAGTAGGCAACAAGCTGCGGTTGTGGCACCATGCGCCCCATCATGCGCACATCACACTGCCGCCACTCCACCTCCTGCGGTCAGCGGTGCGTTAGCCAATGTGATTGTGACTGTGGCTGCAGTGATCACATGTGTGCAAGCACACTGCAGGCTTGCAAAGCCTTGTGATGAGGTGCGACATGCACCACAGTCATCCTGTAAGGTGCGGGCAGCATATAATCAGGAGCTGGGGCTATGTGATAGCAGGCATTGGCAGACCCATGTGCCCTGCAGCTTCTCAAGCCTGTGCACTGCCATGCTTGCTGCTTGCGCATATCAGCATGCACATGCACTTCCCCACAACAGCTACATGGCCCGCAAAACTGACCATCTGTTGCTCACCGATTCTAGACGCTTCATAGCCTCATCCGCTTTGTCTTTCATGTGACCAGGCCAGTAGGCCACGGTTGCCCCATCCGCCAAATCGATCTCGCCTGCTGCACTAACAGTCTCAGGTTTCGACCTGGACGCACTCCTTGCACTGTTTGATGTCCTCCGCGATTTGTTCGGCCCCGGAATGCCTGTCGTGAACTTGGGTGCGCACTTGAGCGCAGGCGCACACGCTGGCCCGTTTATCTCAGTTCCAGCCATTTAAGGTGCCCAGATAATGTTTCTCAGATGACGCTGAAGGACGATGGCATGGGAGCTTGTGCACCGCTAACGAAGATTCATGCTCTTCAATGTAGCGCTGACGACCTCAGCACTGGCCTGCAGAAGGGATCTGTGGCACGGCAAATATTGAGCGGTTTAATCGGCTCTCAACCATGACCGGGATTCACCTAAAACACGCATGGAGCTTCATAAGTTGATTCTTTGAACTGATAAACCTGCTGCCACACTGCAGCTGGCGTCACTGAACACAAATGCACGTTGGTCTAGGTGCAGCATGTTGCAGAGTTCCTTCTGCTACACCTATCGTGCGGCTTCGCTGGAGCAGAGTCAAATGCACTAAGGTGCATGCTTTCCAGAAGCCTGCAACCAGCGAGGCGTGGAGATGCGTGCCCTCGCCCTTTTTGGACAGTAGCCGCCTCAAAGACTGCCCTAAAGAGTTGCTGGCACGTACCCTATACCATCCGTCAATCTGGAGCCGGGACCTCCATACAGGTCAAGATGGTGTCAGTCAGGTGGATGCCGTCTCGGAACCACGATAGGGCTGCACGACACGTAGAGCTGCTTTGGCCAAAAGAGTGCACCTTTTTGAACCAAAGCGCATCATGCATCATGGGAGCTATCTGACTTGGGAGGCGCTGGGTGCCTGCAAACTGTGCAACTGCAGGGTTCCGTGGCCTTCATGGATTCAATGCAGCGTTGGGCCACCACCTACAGGCGCGAGAATGTGCACGTGGTCCAGGTGTGCTGTACTGCATTTTGTGCCTGCAAAATGTGGCTGTTGCTTTGAAAGAACGCTTCCATCCTCTCACACCGCACCTGCTGTGAACCTGTCTGCACAGGTTGTGGCTGACGAAAGCAGCAACAGTGCATTTGTGTGGTTCATCACCGAGATGCAAAACATTGGTGGGTGTGCAGTGCGGTACATAATGGAACGACGGTCTCAGCGGGCACGTGCCGACCAGCCGCCAGCGCTGTGCCAACACGCCCACTGCACCCCTGCGGCTGGCACCATGCACAGCTCCACGTGAGCCCACAACATGCCCCTTCCCCTGCATCACTGCGGCAGGGGAGATTGGCGGGCTGCCTCCAACAAACCACACCAGCGCTGTAGCCGGTGTGTACCGCCTGCAGCTGGACAATGCAGGGCTCGTGACGGATGTGTGGCTGTACAGAAATGGCACTGCTGAGGAGCGCAGGCACTTGGTATGTGGGTAGGGACAGACAGCAGGGATGAGGGCCCACATCATCATGCTTTCTGGACAAGTTCAGGCTGGAATGGGCCTTTTTCAGGGCACAACAGCTGGATCATGCCTACGATACAAGGCTACGAGCAGCATTGAACATTGCAGCAAGCAAAGGGGCCTGTTCTATTGTTGTCCTGCATGTAGCTGGTGGCGGCTGACTCTACGAATGGCACCACCTGCTGCCCTGTGGCCCAGTGGACCACGCATGCACCCCCTCTAGCATGCACCTGGCCTGTCGACCACATGTATCACTCACGCATCACAGTGGCAGCGCAGCTGTTCATGCAGGAAGTGTGGTCCAAGGTGAGATGGCGCTGCGTGGTCATTGCCTGTGCTGGAACAACTGACTGACTGCGAAACTGCTACACTTGCCAGGGCACACAAGTATGTTGCACTCATGGACTGCACCCACGTAGTATGAGGGCCATTACGGCATTAGACCATCCAACGTAGCAGCTAACTGGTGAGAGGTCATTGTGTCACAACCATGCCTGTCATAGGGAAGCCTGCAGTCCCTCATGACGCTCACCTCCCCTGACATCACACTCTGCGATGGCTCTGGCTTTGATGAAGGGCTGAACGGCTGCATCACGGTGCGGTGTTTGGCTGGCCGCTGCATGCAACTACTACTGTTTGACATGTCACTTGTGCGTTACTGAAGCTGCTCTTTGTGTGCATGCCCGCCGCCATGCACATACACGCACACTTGGATCCTAGCCATATGGAAATCAGCATACGTCCGTTGCAGTTACACCAGCTGTACAGAGTGCGGTGAATGCTGCCGCTGATTTTCCTTCCAGTGCTGCGACCCAAGGTGCTGCGACCCAAATGTTGTCGGTGGTGCCGACGCGCGCACTGCAGGGCCATGAGGCTGTCGGCCGCTGGCTGCTGTGCCGCTCGCTGCGCACGGACTTGGGGACCACCACACCGCTGTGCATGGCTGCGGAGAAGTCGGGCAACAAGGTGTGAAAGTCTGCTGCACCGCGTGCTTGAACCGAACAGCGCAGCTGGCGCAGCTGTGAAGCAGCGCATGGACCCTGTGCAGGCTGTGCTGCAAGCTGGCACATGGTTCAGCTGCCACTCGTTGACTGCCTGAGTCCTCGTGTGCGTGCAGGTATTCGTGCACTGGCAGCAGCGCGTACGCCAGCGCACAGGCAGTTCAGCCAGTGAGACGATTGAGGGCATTACTGTTCTCATCTTCAACGCGTCAGCTCAGATTGCACAAGTCATCGACTTCCACCAGCCATCAGAGCTGGAGCGCAGCACGCTGTTCCGTGCAGATGCCGGCATGCCGGTGCCCATTGACACGTGCGAGGTGGGAGCATGCATGCTGCCCTGCAGTGCTGCATGCAGTTGGAGCAGGCTCTTCCAACCCCAGCAGGCATGATGCACTTTGTGCATGCTCTCAGATATTTGGGTGCCTTGCAACTATCAAGAAATCACAGCACTGTGTGAGATGTGGGCGTTTAGTGGGCCCTCCAGCATCATGCCCTGATCCCCTTGCATCTTATCTCTCTCATCGTCTAATGTGTGCTGTAAGCTAACTTATGAATTGTATTGCGCCTGCATCTCCTGTCACAACGCAGTGCACCAAGAGTGCTGAGGAGCGTGCGCGTCAGGAGGCACTGGAACAGGAGGCTGCACTCAAGCGTCAAGAGGCAGAGTGGATGAGCTGGTGAGCTGCATGCCCGGTGTGCGGGCTGGGTGCGTGGGTGCTTCAAGTAGGCCGACACGGGGTCCATGCAGCACATGCTGCTGTGCTGGCACTTGGCGGCCGCCAATGTGGCAGGCAGCAAGTGCACTACAAAGCTGCACGCTGGTAGATCAGCGCGCACATTTCATGCCAGCACAAATTGTCAGTTGCAAGTCCGTGAGCCAGCAGCAAAGAGTACAGGACTGTACCTCCTTTTGACCGTGACCCTCAGAAGAGTGTGTGGCCTGCGCGTGTGGCATGGTCTCTGCAGTGACTCAATGTGCAGTCAACCTGTTTGAACCATTCTCTAGACATAGGCTCAGCGTGTGCCGTGTCAAGCGCTGCACCGCTGAAGCAGGGTTACCTGAAGCACGTAGAGCCCATGACTTGCATGTGGGTTGTGCATCTTAAGGCTGTTGGAAACAAGAGGCTGGTCGCTCTTGCTTTGAGATCTTTGCTGGGGTCTTGAACCCCACAGCTTGTACTGGCTTAATGCAGTTGCTTAGGCCGTATAGGATTGGGGACGCGTCCTTGCAACATGTGTACTGTGAATGAGTGAGGCCGCATGCCATGCAGGCCCTAGGAACCCTTGTGTCGGCAACCGAAGGGTTTCTTTGTTACTGGCAGCTGCCACACCTGCATGCTTGCCACGGTTTGTGCTCCATTATGTGGCTGTGCCTTTATGTGGGTGTTGTATCTATTGTAACTGGTGCATTGGACCTCTTGTAAGGCTGATGTACGGTAGTTATGCATGGTTTGGGGTTGCGTATGGGTTTAGTTGCATAGTTAGTGGCAGGTTGGTTGCGTGTCGATTGTTAGGTCGAAGGAACTTGCTGCTGGCATGGGTTTTACATATGCTGCCAGCTGGCTTGTCTTCATGGCTGCAAAGTGTTGTAGAGCATGCAAGCTTACACAGGTCGCAACCTGGGCCAGCTTTTCACGTGCTGGGCTCACTGAACTTTGCAGGAATCAGCTTGTTGCATTTCAAGGTGATGGACTTCAAGGGTCTCTCTATGCACAGTTTTGGGATGCATGGTAGGAGAGGCAAGTTTGACGGACGCTGTGGGTTCAGGATGATGCACTTGCATGTAGCTTTCATTGCTTGTGCTGCACCAGCTTTGTGGTGCTGCAGGGTTGCTGATATTCCTCCAACGTGGGGCCAAGGGATGCGTGTTTACCACACTGTCTTTGCACAAGCATGAATGGTGCATAAATACCGACATTGGCAGACATTTGCCATTAGCATTGTGATGTATGGCGGCCAGTTGATGCTGTTTGTGGGGTGTACAGTGTGCATGCTTTGCCAGATGATTGACAGAGGCCTGTACCAGTGTTGCATTGCATCTCAGGCAGGGTCTCGGCACCTGATGCAGTGAACAACCCTGTGTAATGGTGCGAGCATTTTCCCCATCCTTGTTTAGATCCTGCACGTGCTTGGCTTTCCACCTCAGCAGCTTGAACTGACATCCACCTTCGCCCCCTGTTATTTTTATTGACATGTCCAGACGATGCCGGCCACACCTTGTGCAGGCAGCCCAATACCTGGCATGTGCCATGGTTAGCTGTTACTTGTGTTTGCAACAGGGTGTTTTTTGTACCAACCCGGCTGTTCCGAAACCATGAACAACGCCACCAGCAAAACTGATAAGGCAGGTGGCACACACAACAGTACAGTGTAGCCCTGCTTCATGGCATTGTTGGCGCTCCGCGCATCACCCTGGTGCTTGTGTGCTGCAGGGTCCATGACATGCTCCACGATGCTGCTGCGGCGCAGCGCTCCTAGCAGCCGCTGCTGCCGCCTGGTGGGCCTGCTGCACTGTGGCGCACTCAATAGCGTGGATGTGAACGGATCAGTCATAAAAGGTCACACGCACGTCAGTCAAACTGTCTTTGATGTTTGGTCTGTTTGCTCATCAAGATGTCGCTTAACATGCTGATGCGCAGGGGCTTGCCATGCTCCCACAGAGCTTTGGTCGCAGTTCACCCCTCTGCACCCAGGCGATGCAGCATCGTGCTGCGCTCAAGCCAATCACTTCATGGACAGACAGCTCCCGCTACTGACACAAGCGTGCCGGAAGGACACAAGGGTCTTCACAGCACGCTCTATGGAGAGGGGGGTGCCGAGAAGCACGATACAGGGTACAGCTACCAGATCCGGAAGGTAAGGGCGAAGGTGTGTCCGAGCATCTGTGATTGGGGACATCTAAGATCCTGCAAGGGTTTTGTTCAAAGCAGCGTAGCCCGGGATGTGTTTGAGGGCGTCACCGAGCTTGGGCGTGTTTCCAGCCCCGATGTGCATTAGTACGCATGGCGCACAATCTTTGCACATGGAGCCTTGTACCTTAGTCCCATCGCATGCATGTCCATGAGCTACACGAGCGCCAGCATGTGGCCGCCACACACAGTAAGACTTGCAGCTGTGCACTGCGCGGCCCTCGCACTTTGTGCATCCTAAATGTACGAGCTGGCCGCGTTTCCGCTGCTGCTGCTTCAGGGCGAGGACGACGGGTCGGTGTTGCTGCCAGTCAGCAGCTGGCTGGAGGAGCGCGAGGGGGAGAGACCCCTGGGCGTGTACGGTAAGAGAGCAGCGCTGATGCTGCGAGCTGATTAGCCGATGAAATGCAGTGCCTTGAGAGGGCTGCGGAAGAGCCTGTCAGCACACACTGGGCTTGCGGCACATTGACCCTGGCAGCACATGCTGCCTCGTCCTGATGCCTCCTTCGCACACTCCTGCTGTGCATGCGTGCAGCCATCCATGACAGCAACGGGGACGTGCAGTACATCGGGTACGCACGCAACATGGTGACTGCGGTGCGCGGCCACCTAGCGCGTGTGGGGCCGGAGCGCTGCGCACGCGTGCGCGCCATGGTGGGTGCAAGGGGGCGCACGGTTGCATAGTTCGAACTATCACAGCGGGTAATGCTTGATGTATGGCTGTCTGATGTATGTGGTGTGATGACAGTTGAAAGTGCGATTGTATGTGGTGCATGTGGTGTAGCGCACATGTAGTGTATGCATATGGTGTATGTCAGTATGTGTACCCTCGGCGCACCAGCAGTGCCAGCAGCCAGCGCACCAGCAGTACGCTGGCTGCTGGCACTGCTGGTGCGAGCCGCATGCGTGCTGCTCCTGCGCAATACCGGGCCCGTTACTTGTTAGCCTGTTTGTCGCAGCATGGTCTGACGTCTCTCGGCTCTCGCTGGCACGTCCCGCCCACCCAGGTGTTTGCCAACAAGGCGATGGCCACTCGGGAGCATGTGGAGCGCGAAGTGGCGCACTGGGTGGAGCTGGCCGGCGCGCTGCCGCCCGGCAACGGCGCTGGTGTGTGTGGTGCCGTGTGACGCAGCGCTGTGAGGGACATAAACAGCATGTGGTGCCACATGTGTGTATGTAGTGTGGTCGCACCCCTGACTCTGACCGACACTCGCCTGGCTGTTTCCTGCATTGTTGCTTACGGCAGTTTGGGACTTTTCAGTGAGGGCCCGGCTGCTGATGTCATGACGCGTTTCCATTGCCTGCTGAGCCGCACCCTCTACGCCATTGATGCACCTAAGGCCAACCACACCAACCTTCATTTGCAAGCAACCACCGCATTGCGCACCTCACACTGTTGTCCAGAGCGTGAAGCATGGGAGGGACCATCCAAGGAGAAGGTGATGAGCCCAGCTGAGGCAGCTGAGCATGCGGAGAAGGCGGCCAAGATGAAGTAAGGGATGGTGGTGTGTGGGGGGGGGGGGCGGATGTGGGGGGCCGGGCACAGGATGGTTGGGGACATGACAGCCAAGTGGTACGGAGCTGCCTTTGAGGCCAGGACAGAAATCTGGAGGGTCAAGGGAGGCAGTAACTTGACACAGAACTGTCATACGGGCTGTGCTGCTGAACACTTCTGGCCTAGACAGGTGAAATCCTGCTGTTTCCAAGGCCCCAATCACGATGTCACACACACCTATCAACATGCTCACATGTCATGACATGTTCACTCCTCTTCAGGCTGGCAATGGGCGAGAAGGGTGCGGAGGCAGCTGTGGAGAAGCTGGGAAGTGCAGAGGACCTGAAGAAGGCGATGACTGCAGGCAACTGGAGCGAGGTGGTGGACCGACAGACGCGCAGCGCAGTGGGCACTGCTGCGTCCACTTCTGCTGCCGTGTCCGGCACATCTCATGGGAATGGTGCGCCTGCAACTGCCACCGCCACCGCTGCCCCCGTGCCCCCACGCATGCCGTCGCCCAAGGCTGCGCGGCCACCTTCCCCACGTGCGTCGGGCCCTGCAACCAACCCAGATGGCTCAGTGGTGTCGCCATTCACACAGGTGCGCCCTGCTCAGCCTGCTGCAGCCTGGGAGATATCATCACGCGTGCATGGAATGGTTTCGCTTGGTTGGCAGCTGCATGCTTGAACACGCTTAGCACGATCAATATGTGCTTTTGTTTGCTGAGCATCACTCAGGGCCAAGTGTGCTCTGCTTGAACTGATGCTGGTTTGCCACCAACACGCCCCACAGGCGTCTGTGCACCGCAACGTTGGCAGCACGTCCAGCATTGATGGTGCACACGCACGTGAGTGCTGTTTGGTCCTGCGTGCACCGCCACATGAAGCAACTGTCAGGGCTGGGCTGTACGCACACGGCTAGCACACGGCATCAGCATGCATATATGGCTCTAGGCAGCCTGGGTTTAGGAGCTAAGTGGTACGTCACCAGGTGCCAGAACCGCCTTTGCACCCTATTGTTGCACCCCACTGTTGCAGCACCTGAAGCGCGCTGCTCTTGCTGCACTGCCGCCCTGCCGCTGCCCTGCGCCACGCAGCACCCAGCATGACGGTAGAGGCTGTGGACCAGGTGCTGAACGAAGTGCGGCCGTACCTGATGGCGGATGGCGGTGATGTGGAGGTGGTGAACGTGGAGAACGGCTACGTGTTCCTCCGGCTACAGGTGCGACAGCCACGTGGTCGTGGTGTGCTGCGTGGCCGTGTTTGCACACCCTAGTGTGTCGGTGCAGTAGGTTGTGATGTCCTGTCCTTATCCTCGTGATGGTGTCCTCCTCTTGGCTTCCTCCGCGCCTCATCTGCTGGGCTACCGGGGAGTGTTGGTAGGACAGCTGATCATTGGGCTTACAATCCATCATGTGCCCGTGGCCTGGATCTCGGTAAGTGTGACCATGTGGCAACGATCTCACCATGAGATGCGTTGTCTGTTGTCCTGCTGCCTGCGCAGGGCGCATGCTCCACGTGCGCGAGCAGCCAGGCGACCATGAAGATGGGCATTGAGCGCGCCCTGCAGGCCGCGTTTGGGGACCAGCTCAAGGATGTCATCCAGGTGTGCATGTTGCTTGGTCTTGTGTTTTGGGGGGTGGGGGGGCCCCCCCAGAAGGGGGTCTCAGGCATGTTGTGCGCCCTGCTTGCTTTGGATTGTTGGTGATGCCCAGTGAGCTGATGCGCATTGCTGTGTGACGCAACAGAAGCCCTCGCTCTGTCGTTGGCGATGCTCCTTGTGTGACCTCTTGATGTGTTTGCCTGTAAACAAGGAAGTAAGATTCGAACTGGTTCCCTCCTCTCTTCCTCCCGCACGTGCTCAATTGCCCCTGGCACTTGCCTGAGCCCTGCGGTGCGATCATCACCACTGCAGGTAGACAAGCAGGACGTCGTCAAGGCTACCGTGGAGAGTGTAGACATGCACCTCAACATGCTGCGTGGTGAGCCGTCGAGGCACCCTGCATGTCTCGTGCACCACGCTGCACTCTTGTGTGGCAAGCTGGCCTGGCTGTGCCTTGGACACTCCCTCCCCATCTTCAAACCATCAGCTGCTCGTGCCCCTTGCATGAATGAGATGCTGACATGGGCTGCACGGTGTGGCATCCGCGCACCTGGTGCAGGTGCCATCAGCCAGTTTGGTGGCAAGGTGGAGGTGCTGGAGGTGTCCAAGGACACGTGCCTCGTGCGCTACTCGGGGCCCAAGCCCATAGGCAAGGGTGTGCAGGCCGCGATCAAGGACAGGTTCCCGGAGATCAAGGAGGTCATCTTGATTGATTGACAGGTTTAACATGGGGAGGGATGAATTTAAATCAAGTGAACAGCAGACTGGAGGTGCGAATACTCCGTTGGCCTATCTTGCTTAAATGGTTTGCACTTGGGGTGGCTCAGCTCTTCGCTGCATATGTTACACCAGAGAGTGCTGGTGCCCCATGTGCCTGGCAGCCCGTGGAGCGCCTCACGCAGCCAAAAGCTGCTCTGGTATGTTCCAGGGCACTGTTACACTGCCCTTGTATTACTTCCTTGCTTCATTTCATCATTCTGGGGGGTAGATGTGATCTCACCTAGCAGCGCGTTTATGCATCAGCGCATGTAGATTGGCATGGTGCAGCTCAGACGCATACAAAACAACTTGTAATGATATATTACACAGCTGATATGGTGTGTCATGTTGTACATTACACAGCTGACTGTAACGTGGCACCTGGAGGGCACAGAGGTAGGTGGCGTAAATGGGGGATGTATGGACAGGTCCATCGCCTTGCGTGTTCCTGCACGGCGTGCCGCATTGCACACATGCTCTGCCTTACCATGGAACGCAGTGTCCTCACTATGCAACACTGCCCCTCGTACAAATGGCGACACAAGCACCAGAGGCAGATCATTATCATCAGGTTTGTATGCATGAGGATGGTCAGCCATGTGCATGACCAAGAACTGACTCACCATCGTGTGCTGGAGGACAGCTTATCTGTACGTGTTGAACAGGTCTGTTGTGAGAACCATTGCACACTGCACATGCAAAACTGCTCTCACCGACACATTGCAGTACGGGCAGTACTCTGCAGATCAGCCAGCCAAACAGGTGCGGGCTTGCATTGCAATATGTTCGCAAACTGCACAGGAACTGGTGGCGTGCCACGTCCCACGCTGTTTAGCTACCTGTCAGGTCAGCAGCTGGGAAGTAGTGGCTTCGGAAGCAGCACGGTTTGCGAATACGTGGTGAAATTGTACGCTACATGTGCGAAAGGGCGAGTGTTTTTCATCACTGGTGCGCACGGTTGAAAGTCGCATGGAGAGTGCGCTGCCTTGCTATCTCTATGTTGTGGTCGTGATCTTCAGCTGTCACCATTATCACTGGACATTGATTGGTATATGCTCACATGTGCATTCGCGTGTTCCAATGCGGCTTTCAACATGTGGCATCTGCATTGCCATGTGGCGTGCGTGTGCAGGTGCTGGCTCCCAGATTGCACGTGAGCTATGCAGTGCACTTGTGCAGCATGGAGCTACTGTAGTGGTGGGGCACAGGGGGGACGCACACAATGGTGCACTGCTGGTTGACGGCATCTTGTCAGCAGCAGCTGCAGCTGCAGAAGCCTATACCACTACGGCTGCTACAGCGGCAGTTGGAGTGGTGCAGGAAGCGGAAAACGCACGTGCGGCATTGCAGCCCTCATGTGCTGCTGCTGTGTCACCGTCGCTGGGCAGTCAGGGCGCTGCGAGCACAGTAACTGCGGCACCAGGAGACAGTAGTGGCAGTCAGCAGGACAGTTTGAAGGACGTGTCACAGGAGGTGACCAGCCGGGTCATTCCTATTCTGTGTGACCTCACCTCCTTTGCGTCTACAACAGCGTGTGTGGATGCTTTCAAGTCCCTTGGCCTGCCCCTACATGTGCTGATCCATTGTGCATCGATCAACACAGCCACATTCCAACTGAACCCAGATGGCATTGAGTCACACTTTGCCATCAACCACCTTAACCCACTCCTCCTCACACTTCAGCTCCTGCCACACATGATAGCATCAAGCAGCCAGACAGACCCCGCTCGTTCACCCAGCTGGACACCAGCAGCATCGCACACAATGTTGCGGGGTGATGAGGGCATGGCACGGCCATCAACAGCTCCAGGCAGCAGTAGCAGCAGTAGCAGCAGCACGAGCACAGCACCGCGCATTGTGTGGGCCACATGCTCCGCACACCACATCACATACCTGCCGCAGCGAGGTGCAGGCGTGGGCCGACGGATGCCGTGGAGTGTGGTGGGCCAAGAGGCCGGCCGCATGTTCGCAGGACCACAGGTCTGATGTGCCTGTGTCCCACGCTGTGTGGTCAGTTGCTGCATGGGGATGTCAGCTGCACGATCGCCAGCGCTGCGCGTGCTGGTGTGCATTGACTGTGTGGCTGCCACATGCACCTGCGCTTGTCTGCCGCCGGGGTGCGGCTGTTGTGTCCACATGCACCCTGCAGCTGATGTAAATGCTGTGCTCATCATGGTGTTTTCACTTCTTTTCCTTGTCGTTCCCTGGTACTGGGAATTCTTCAGGCATTTGGGTCCTCCAAGCTGGCAGCATTACTGGCCGCCCGCGAGCTTGCCAGCCGTGCCGCTGCAGCTGGAGTGTATGTGGCGACGCTGGCTGCACACCCGGGCATCACGCACGAGGGCCTCAAGAAGTGGGTGCGGCGTGCTGCATTGAGCAGCCTTGGCAGTATGTGGAGTTCTTGCAGCAGCCCCTTGACACATGCCACGCATGCCTCTGCGTGGATGACCTGATGCTGCATGTATTTTGCTTGTGAATCAGTCGCCAGTCATCTTGAGCAGCTGTTGCTGTTGCTCCTGCCATTTGCTGCTGCAGGTATGGGGGCCTGGAACCTGGTGGTGTGTTGCATGCAGTGCAAGCAGCATTCGCGGATGGCATGCGCATGCTGGGTACACTCAAGACGCCGGCTCAGGTGAGCAGCCGCATCCACCACTTGGAACCTGCGATGCAGTGTGCAGGCACACAATTACACCAGGCAGTTGCATGTAGAGGCTTGCCAGGTATGATGGAAGGCAGTCGCACTCAGCCTGCCACACCTGCGGCATAAGACACTCGTGATCGAGCACTGCCTGGTCCTCTGCAAAACAAATGGGCAGCTGCGTGGCCTCCGTCCCATCCACTGAAGTGCAGGCGGCGGCCACCCTGGCGTATGCTGCGCTGGCCCCAGAACTGTTGGGCGATGACAGCCGGCAGGAGCTGAGCCTGGCCCAGCTGGGCAGGGGCAACGTGATTGTGGCTGACCGGCAGCAGAACAGTGATGGTTGCCAGCAGCACGAGCAGCAGCACCAGGGCCAGCCACAGCCACAGCAGCAGCGCGTCGCACCGTGTCATCATTACCTGGAGGACTGCACGCTGTCCCGCCCATCACTCACTGCCAGGAATGAAGAGGAGGCAGCACGGTTGTATGAGATGTCAGTGCGGCTGTTGCTGCCGCACTTGGGCCAGGTCGTGCATCAACTGCCTGTTGCACTCCTACCAGGTGCTGCTGCAGAACTGCAAGCAGCACAGCATTAGCCGCTAGTCAGTGTGTGTGTTTCTTGAAGGCTGTATTATTTTTTAGCATTGGTTACGGCAGTTGTCACATGAACTTCGAATGGCATCGCGCATTTCGCACCGTTTGGAGCCTTGTAGGCTTCATTGAAGATAACGTTGAAAGCAAGATGTAGGCGACTGATGAATCCTGCTGGCCTGTTTTCAGGACAGATCCACCATGAGGGGTGCCGTGCACCAACAGAGCGCCAAGCGCATGAAACCGCGCACAGCTATGCTGATCATCGGCTTTCTTTTCATGGTGTTGATGGCCTCCTTGCACATGCTCACCGTCCACAACAGCGTATTCAATCTTGAGGAACTCGGCCACTTTGATTTCTATCCCTTATTGCAACCCGAGAATACAGCAGGCTTGAAGGTGGAAGACCCCAAGGCCAAGTACCGTGGTTTCTACAGGAGCGTGATGGAGAAGCCAGACTTTTCGCCTCGCTGTTTGTACGCTGGAATCTGTGACGACCTGATCGGAGTGGACCCTGGCCCAGACTTGCTGGGGAACGTCACGAGCGCCAAAGACAGAAGGGAGTACGTGAAAGAGGCGTGCAAGGAAAGCTGGAAGGCCTACAGGTGAGGCTGTGTCCCTCGGAAACCGCCGAGGGTCAAAAGGCACCAGGGCGACGCATGAGCACTTTGTATCCAGCGGGCTAGGTTTTCTCCATGCTGTTCCTCTCGCTGTTGTTGCATGCGTTGCATGGATCACGATAACATCATCATGCATGCTTGCATGCGTGGCTGGTTGCATTGCAGGCAGCACGGATGGGGCCATGATGAAGTCAACATTGAAGCCGACAATCAGTACACAACGCGTGATTGGCTGCACATGCAAGGTGTGCCCAAACGATGCAGCTGGAGACATGACAGAAGCGCATGTGGGGTTGTGAACAGCGATTCATCATACTCCACAGCTCCAGTGGGCCCTGTTAGCTAGCTACAGGCGTAATAGGAGCTCATAACAGAACCTGAGAAAGGGGCTTGGGCAGGGGCCACCATGCGCATCCCCTCATCATGCACACAGCACCTTGATTTCCGACCACGTTGACGTTGACCAGGCACGCTGGTGGATGCCATGGACACGCTTGCATTCATGGGCCTTACTGATGAGTACTGGGAGGCAGTGGCGCAAGTCAACCAGACTCTGGACTTTGAGGCCATCCCCAGCGCCAAAATCTCGGTGAGCACCCTCTGCCGGCGCTGACAGAAGACAATAAACCTCAGTTTTTCATGTTGAGGCCCCCGGGGGCGGGGGGAAGGGCAGGGGCCGGGGGGCGGGCGAGGGCGGGCTTTATTGAGCGGCTGTGGTATGACAATCTCAGGTAGACAAGCTGCATCGGCATGTGGCTTTAGTCATACATACACATGTGTTGTTGTTTGGGAGAGTTTCAATCATGGAATTGCACAGTTCAACAGCATGTGGTAGCGGACAGCTCTCTCAGCTGGCTGCTGTGGCATTTCTTGGCCTGCTGCTGTGCATGCCTGATCCTTGCTGGTGATGGTGTGCCTGATGGCCGCTGGTCTGCCAGGCAGAGCAGGCAACTGCAAAACTTGGAGCTTTTGGCCATGCTCCAACCAGCACCAGTAAGAGAGGCAGCGCTGAACAAAACCCAGCACACACATGGATGATGGCGCCTGACATTGAATGTGCATGCACCTGTGCAGGTGTTTGAGACCACAATCCGCATCCTGGGCGGCCTGCTGTCTGCGTACCACCAGTCGAATGGCAGCGCACTGGTGCTGCTGGAGAAGGCGGTGACACTGGCAGAGATGTGGGTGTGGGTTGGTGCTGGGTCGTGCCTGTAGCCGTGCTGGTGGTGTGGTTGTGGCAAGCGCCATGTGGTGTTGTGGCTGCCATATGATCTCGGTTGCCATACAGCTGCAACCACCCAGGGCTTGGGCATGGCCCAACACCTGGCGCCAGCTTGTGCGTGGCTGCTGCTGCCAACAACCAATGCGCAGGTTGCTGGTGGCGTACAACACAGACCTGCATATTGCGCACCCGGAGGTCACCCTTCCGCGTGATGACCAGGTGCGACCTGCGGCCGGTGTGGCAGCAACCGTTCGGAATGAAGGCCATGCTGATGGGTGGCAGCGGCAGGGAGAAGGCAGAAGCAATGCGGTTGAGGGAGGGTGCAATCAGCTTACTGGGCGGGGCATGCCACATGAGGGCTTCATCGCAGCGATGCAATGCTGTACAGCATCCACCCAGGCATGATGGTCATCACCCCGTCACACAAACAAACCCACGCGCACACACACTTGTGCAGCACCGAACACGCTGCCCGTGCATGTGACCCATACGGCACAGGCCGCCAAGCGGGAGCGGTCTGCGGGCGGCGTGGTCATTGCTGGTGCTGGCTCCCTGAGTCTTGAGATGTCCACGCTCACCCACCTCACGGGAAGACCCGAGTTCGAGGATGCTGCATTCCAGGTGTGCCAGAGCACGGTAGTGTGAGAGCTTTGACGTGCACGTCTCCTGATATCAAATGTGGCCCATGGGGGTTGGGGCTGTGGCCTGCACAGCCTGAGAGCAGGTAACCACTGTATGTGGGAGCCTGTGGATCAGGCTGGGCTCTGAACCACTGTGCTTGCTTATTGTCGCTCCTGTGCGCTCATGCCCCACACCCCCTCCACTCTGCAGTTTTGGCAGCAGCTCCCCCTCATGGGTTCCTGGGATGGCCTGTACTGTGAGTCCCTCAAGGTGGGTGCCTGGGTCAGGAGTAGCAGTCAGCAGTTGGCAGCTGCAGCTAAGATGTGGGGATGAAGGTCCTGGTCCTGTGCGTGCCACCTGCCTTGGGCTCATAAGACGGCATGGCTGTACAGTGGAGAGAATGGCAACTGCGCATGTCCGCAATCGGAGCCTGCGAAGCCACAGCAAGGGAATGCGTTGGGTCCCACTATACTCACCAGCATGATCAGAGGGTTGCTTCAGCTCAGTGTCTGTTGCCGCCTGCAGACAGAAACCATGGAGTGCCTGACGCCCACCTTCCAGCTGGGCGCCCCCTCCGACTCCTTCTACGAGTACATGCTCAAGCAATGGGTGCTGAGCGGCAAGCGTGACACGGTGAGTGAGGCCCGTGCGCCATGCATGCGCTCGCGATCCTGCCTGCACCTGCTGCCTGCACCACCCATATGGCCAGATCATGCAGCTCTCTGCTGTTGGCATGGGTGTTGCAGCTGTGCAGAGCACATATGCGAACGAAATGCTCGCACACGTGCACATGCATCATCATACAGCCGCTTGCATGAACACATGCACGCATGTGATCAGTTTACATCATAATTGTGCTTGAATTCCAGGAGCTCACCTTTAAGACGCTAGGATGCCCAACTTTACCCAGCCTTTTGCTTGCCACCATCGCACCCCTGTCTGTCCCCAGGCCCTGCTAGACATGTACGTGGGGGCCATGCAAGGGATGCGGCGGCATATGCTCGTCAAGACACGTGTGCAATACAGCGTACCCGAGGAGTGCAACCCCGATGGTACACCCACGGCGGATCCAGGCAATACAACTGACGGTGCAGCAGTTTCTGCAGGCAGTACGGTGCCCGCCACCATCGCGGACCAGGCCAATGCCACAGCAGCTGTTCAAAGCCGTCCCATATGCCGAGCACGCCTGCCTGATGAAGCGTACATCCCACCACCCCCGCCTCCGCCACCTCTACCC
>QAXD01000203.1:191936-205250 GCA_004335575.1 Haematococcus sp. NG2 | reverse complement strand
TGCCCCAGCCCACCCCCTCCACCACCGGCACGGTCACACCAGCTGCACCGCGTGGTCACACTCCCTCAGCAATTTGCCGTGACAGATGCGCGCGCATGGCTGCGGCCGGAGGTCATCGAATCCCTCTTCTACCTGTACACTGCCACGGGTGACCAGGTGAGTGAGTGAGGTGGCAGGCAGGCGCCCTGCTGTTATGTTACAGTTGGCGACACAACAGAAGCCAGGTGGATCACCTACCAGCAACTTCATAGCACTCTCTCATCCAGCAGTGTTTGGTGTGCCCGTTTGCCCCGCCAGCACCACTAGTCTACACCTGGCCTGCCCCCGGCCCTGAAAGCGCGGCATGTTCAGGCAGTACACCCCACAGCACATGTACTGCCCACATGCAGGTGTACCGCGACTGGGGGTGGCAGATCTTCCGCGCGATGCGCCGCTACTGCCGCACCCCGGACGGCGCGTACCTCTCCCTCACCAACGCCGCGCTGTTCCCGTTCCCTCAGAAAGGTGGGGCACCTCGTGCATCCCCTCGCTGAACGATCCCACAACGTCACGAGCCGGACCTCGGCTGCGGTGTCCCTCGCTCATGGGCTGCCTCACACAATCATGATGTGGATGCCGGATCACAAGGGGTGATCTTGACACCATGCGGGTGCTCCTGATGCAAACTGAGCGCTGGATACCGACGCGGATGGGTGCTGTGCAGGCAACCGCATGGAGTCCTTCTGGTTCGCGGAGACCCTCAAGTACCTGTACCTGCTGTTCAGCGATGACGCGAGCGAGCGGCTGTCGCTGGGCGAGTGGGTGCTCAACACGGAGGCACACCCGCTGCCTGTGTGGGGCGGCCCTAAGGACGGGGCCACAGGCCTGGACGCGGCGCGCGCACGGGGCGGGTGGCGCGAGGAGTCATTCCAGGTGCGGGAGGGGCGGGTGGTATCAGAGCATTAGTGCTGCGGGTGTGTTAGTGATGGCGCCGGTGCTGATGCCAGGGTACCGGTGAAGTGGGCCGACCTGGGTGTGGTGTCTCTGGGTGGCTGCATGCATGAGGCTGAGTGCAGTGCAAGAGGGAAGGGCAGACGTGGAGGTGATCAAGGATGGCTGTGCTGCTCCAGGCAGGCGACCACCAGGCTGTTCAGGGTTTGATGCAACCATCTCCGTCACCTGTTTCCACGCAGCTGTTGGAGAAGCTGTACCCGGGTGTGTTCCAAAAGGATGTGGAGGCGGTACAGGCAGTACTGAAGGCAGAGGCGGCTGCACGCCAGCAGTCAGCGACAGCAGCTGCCGGTGCTCCTGCTGCCGGCACACAGCAGGTGCAGCAGGCGCAGACACAGACACAGCAGGCACAGCAGCAGGGGCAGCAGGCAACCAGCCAGCAAGCAGGGACAGGCGCAGGGGCAGCAGCAGGGCAAGCATTGCAGTGAGCAGGTGGCTGTGTGGCACACAGCTATGATGGTGGTGTGACCCAGGCCATGCGGGCCGGCAGCCCAGTTACAGCCTCAAAGGATAGTGCACAAGAGGACGCTGCAGTACTGTTTTTGCAATGCTGCACAAGCAGGCAGGATGCCTAGTTATTGTGAGCCAGTGAGCGCCTTTCCGCATGACAGCAAATGCACACAGTGGATTTGTTTCAGCATCATGCCGCTTGGCTGGGTGCAACCCTACTCCAACTGGAACGACCCTGTACCTTGAATGTAACTAAAGCCAGTCAAGGCAAAGTGCATGGCTGTAGTAATGCTTCCCTCCGCACCGCCACCTACGCACTGCAGGCGCTGTCAAGACCATCTTGATCCATCCTGTTCTGTGAGCTGCCAACACCTTAGTTAGTGGGAAGGCATGTCAACGACCTGAGCATGTATGTGCATGCCGCCCCCGCCCCCGCGACCGCTGTCAAGAGCTACACTCCTGTGCCCCAGTGACCGAAACAGCGAGACAGTACCAGCACCCAGACAGTACCGGCAGCCGGCCTGTTGCCTCACCCAGCACAGCACGAGCACCAAGCTGCAATGGTTGCACTGGCGCCGGCAGCCCGGTTGTGGGTTCATAACATCGCACAACGCCTCTCTCCCCAACACACACCCTCTCTTCCTCTCACACTCTCTGCCATCTGTCCTACTCACACACTGCCCTGCCTTGCACACCTCAGCTCTCATGCCCTGGACCCTGATGGACCACCCCCTGTGAAGAGAGCCACCGGGTTGAACATCTCCACCCACGAGCCCCCTGCAGCCGCACCCCCACCCCCACCCATACGTGACGTTTCCGCACCTCCGCTGCTGGTTGACCCTGCCCCCCTGGCTGCACGGATCTTCAAACCGCCAGAAGCTGTCATGCCCAGTGCTGCCGCTGTGCTGCCCACGCCCTCGCCCCCTGCCACGCCCGCACACATGCTTTCCTCGCGTGCACTCAACACCCTCATCTCCACCCCAGCAGGCCCTGACCCACCGCCTGGACCCACCGTCAGCCCCACCTCCCCCACCCCTGCACCCCGGCCCCCATCCACTGCCGCCAGCAGGGGAGTGCGCGCGTCGGCGCCGTCTGCGTTGTGCATGTGGTGCCGGTGGTGCGGCGCCATCGCACCGATTGCATGGGGCACCCCGCGGGTGAGTGCTGCAGCTGCAGCTTCTTGTGCATGTTCCACTGCAGTCTGGATTGCGCGCTGCAGGTGGGCGAGCCAGCAAAAGAAAGCAACGGCTTTGGGTGGTGGATACAACAGTCATGGAACGGTAGCGTGAGTTGGCGGCACCGTTGACAGGCAAGTGCTAAGTGAAATGGTCATCGCGACATACACAACCAGATGATCTTGGGCCCTTGTAGTACGCCGCACCTCAGCGTCCGGTGCCTCCTTCTGCGGTGCATTCGCTGGCTCTGGCGCTGGCTTGCCAAACAGGCGGATGTAGTTGTAGATGGCTACAGCCACCTGCATTTGTTTCATGTGGAAGTGGCAGGTGAGGAGTATGAGATGAGAGGGGGTGAGTGGGTGCAGGGGCCAGCTGGTTGCGTTAGGCGCGAGCATGCACAGCAGGAACTACACAGCTGGCAGT
Organism: Haematococcus sp. NG2; assembly: GCA_004335575.1. Lineage (NCBI taxonomy): Eukaryota > Viridiplantae > Chlorophyta > Chlorophyceae > Chlamydomonadales > Haematococcaceae > Haematococcus > Haematococcus sp. NG2. The sequence goes on along the minus strand of QAXD01000203.1, from coordinate 202,212 downwards.
GAGCCTTGGTGGATGGATGGCAACACCGCGCACCAATACAATGGCGTAGCCCGTCCAGTTCATCACGGTCACCACGTTGCCAAAAATCGCAACAGAGAGAGTGATGGTAGCAATGTCCTTCACGAGGCCGGAGATGTTGAGCTGCAAGCAGCAGGAGCACAGGTGCAGGGCACTCAAGGCCTGAGAGCAATGAGGTGCAGGCAGGGAGCCTAGCAGCACCACTAGATGCTGGTGCGGCCGCAGCAGTGACACATGAGCACATGACCAGCTGTTGCTGCCTTCCTGTACCGTGAGTGCAGACGTCCGGCCAATGAGCAGGAACACAGCCAGGTTCAGGGCGAAGGCGTTGGCGGCGTTGACCCACAGCACACCGGCTGCCGCCATGGGGCCTGTGCATGGTGTTCACGTGCCATGCATGCGGCAAGGATGGGCGTACATGCCATGGGAGGGGCAAACGAGCAGAGCCTCGTGTTTATGATAACATCAGGAGTTGAAAAGGTGCATGCATACAGCAACCTTCAGAATAAAATCACCACTCCACAGAAACTGCTGCAAATGTTTACCACGAGCTGACATGAGCATTTCCAAACAACCATATGATGGCTATAATAAGCGACTGACTCACCTGAGAGGTAAGCAGCCACCCGGCGCGCCTCCATGAAAAAGAAAGGTATTGACAGGCAAGCGGCCGCTGGGGGTGCAATGTAGTAGAGCGTGGTCAGAGGGTTGAGGCGGATGGAGGATGCCTGTGGGGCGGGGGCACAGCAACAAGACGCGACGCGTGTGGGTTGGGTGCATGGCTCCATGTACTGCAGTGGTGCAACTGGATGTCAGGTGAGCCACACTGCACCATGCTCTAGAATGTGCGGCTTAAGGGATCAGGAAGGGTTGCATCTGCCGTCTGTGAAGGGCTCCGTCACAGCAGCAGGGCCGGAACACAGAACAGCTTGCATGCTGTATTCACAGCAGGCGCGCTCAGCAGGCGCAGCAGCAGCCTCGTCTGCACACGTTGCAGCACCCAAAACTGTAACCAGCAAACCCCTCCTGAACCCATCCGCCTCACAGCTGCTAACCGTGCCCCTAGAAAGCCCCCGCTCATACTCCAGCACCATCTTGTGTCGCACCTGCAGCAGCTTCTGCACCAGTGTCAGCCGTGCAGCTTCACAGCACATGGAGCCCAGCACCAGCAGCAGGCCGCCCACCACCAGCTCTGCCTCACCCCACGCACTCACGCACACGCCGCACGTGATCTGCCACATGCGTGAGAGGGAGAGTGCTGGGCAGATGGTGCAGCACGGCCAAGGCTGTGGACATGAGGCATGACTGGGCAGGGCCGGGCAAGGTGTGCAGGCACGGGCAACATGCGCATGGCTCTCCCACAAGTGCGTGCAGGCATACAACCAAATCATCAGGAACCCTGCACCAGCAAGGGCAATACCTACCAGCATTACATCTGCTGCCAGAGCCCACGAGAACTTCTCAGTTCTAAAGATGAGGCCAAGGCAGTACACGGTCACGGGCATCCCTGCGCGTGATGCAAAAACAATGGCATGTGGTCATGTCAAGTGCTGCAGGTACAGGTATCCCAACGAGCATGTTTAGTGGTCAGCGGAGCAATACAGCACAGGACAGAACAGGACAGAGCAGCACGGGACAGAGCAGCACAGCGCAGTGCAGTGCAGTATGGCCAGCACCTGACTTGACCATCTGCACAAACGACACGCTGCACACGCGGTACGCAGCGTTGGACAGCCACAGCGAGCCCGCGTAACATGCGCTGATGGGCAGTACACGCTTCAGGTACAGATCCCATGGGATGTCAATGGGCGCGGTGAGTCCGCCCCACACGCACGCGGCTGCCAGACCAGTGGAGAAGCACATGTGCCTGCAGCAGTGCATGGTTGTATGCACAAAAGCGCGCTGGTCTGGCACAAGAACTGTCGCCGTCAGGCTGCTTCAGGCCGTGCACAGTGCTGCACTGCGGCTGCCTTCACCACGAAGCAGCGGGCTGGCTACAGTCCTGTTGCTGGAATGCCTGAAGGATAATGCATGGTGCGTGGATTTGGCAATGCACACCGCTCATGTTGCCTCATGCTAACATGTATACTGACCATAGCGTGAGTGCGATGGGGAACTGGAACCCAGTCCGCGTGAGGATGTACTTGTTTGTTAGCAGGAGGCTGCTTGTCAATATCATCCAAAGCAGCACTGAGCATCCGTCAAGCACCACGCTCAGCTTAAAGGCCGGCAGCCCTTGGATCCGCATTGTGCTGTGGAATGGGAAAACTAACGAAGCAAGCGCAAGCTGATCATCAACATGACAGATTCAAAACATCGACACTAAGACGACGTTTGGGTCCGAATCATTGTGTTGTAGCTGCAGATTCATGCTCCTCCCGGCGACGCATGTTGCAGAAAAATGTTTAAGGAGAACGAGAATGGCTTCAGTGATTTGGGTTTTGGCAAGCCTGGCAGCGTGGGACGGGGTCTCAATCAGCTGTGACAGCCCAGGTTTTAGGGTTTGTGCGAGGGTTCAGCTAGTGAACGACGCCTCAGGCCCATAGTCATTACTATCTGTCATGATGCTGCTATCTCGGCCATTTGCTTCTCCTTACGCACGGCATACCACCTATGTGGGTGTCGTTCCCACACCACGGGCAGTAGCAAAGCGTTTTGCAACATCGGCAACGAGCTCGCCGGTAGCAACAATGGATCAGGCGGCAGTGCAAAAAGTGCGCTTCGTGGGCCACATACGGGGTGCTGAAGCATGGGGCGTGCACCATGTTGAGCACAGCATGCTTGCCCCCATCACCACACAACACATATCTTTCCTGCTGCTGAAAGCAGGAGCTGGAGTACGAAACAGATGCACGGCTCGGGCTGCTGCGCGTGCGCTATGACAAAGCAGGTGCGCGCCGGGGTGCACGACACGCGCGCGGGCGTGGTGTGCATGCAGGCAGCAACCCCGGTGTGCACTAAAGGGCCACAGGCCACATCATCCAGACGCTTCGCTGCAGGCTGCAGACAAGGATGGCAGCGGCTGATGGTGTGCACTGGAGCTAGACCAGAAATTCATGACACATTCAAATTGCAGTGAAGTGATGACACAATAGTTGGCCCTTCCCTGCAGCCACAGCCCATCCCCTTGGTCCATGCCACACCCACAAATCCCGATAGTTGGCACCTCCACAGACCACACCAGACCATGCCAATGACCGTCTGCCACTGCCTTCGCGTGGTGCAGGCTGGAACTTCTGGACCTGGCAAGGCCATCGGGTGCACTGGGCAGCAGCGGGGCCAAAGGTACTTCCTCTACACCAGCTGGTGGTAGCTGAGAGGGTAACTGCACCCCAGGTCCCACGGTGAGCCGCCACCATGCGGCACACATATTATTGACTCTGCAAGGATTCGCCCGTTCCCACACAGGATGCACCTCCTGTGGTCCTTGTACATGGCTACGGGGCCAGTGCGTACCATTGGCGATACAACATCCCCGCTCTTGCGACCAAGTACCGTGTGTATGCTGTGTGCCTGCTGGGCTTCGGCTGGTCACAAAAGGTGGGCAGCAATGGCATGCCTTGCAGTACTCGGCATGGCATGCTTCAGGTCACATGGTAGCCTGATGCACCCTGCTGGGCATCACAAGACCAGCAATTATTATTGGCAAGTCAACAGCAGTCGCTGAAAACTGTTCCATGGATCCTGCAACGACATATGCATGCCATGCAGGCTTTGGTTGACTACACTAACGGGCAACAGTGGATCAGTCAGCTGTCTGATTTTGTGGAGCAGGTACGTGCGTAGAATGAGATAATTATGGCAGTGCAGCAGTACAGCAGTACTTATGCGCTGGTGCAGCTGCAACACACGCAGCACAAAAGAGCTCACTAGCGATGTCAGCAGCAGTGGTGGCAGCATTTGGCGGGATGGCTGGACCATGGCACACCTGATGCTGCCGATTGCTATGCCCAGCCTGTCACTCGTGTGCACAAGGATGTGTGCACGTCGGTGTCTGCAGGTGGTACGCCCTGATGTGGGTCAGTCAGATGCACGTGTTGCCTTGGCAGGCAACTCCTTAGGCGGCTGCGCTTCACTGGCCACTGCCGCGGCACGGCCTGACTTGGTGCGGGTGCCCATGAATATGTTGTGTAACACAAGAGTGCTTTAGTTTTTTGTCTGCCCATGATGCGGGACCTGCACCTCATCATGTGCGTACACTGCACTGGATGTATAACATGCTCCTGGCCTGAGCTCTGCCCTACCTGAGGTCTGCCTTTTGCCTCTATCATACCGTATGTTACCACGAGTAGTTTGGGGGAGCACATGCAGGAACACTTTGGTTGTACACAATTGTCATGGGAACTGATGGATGCATGTACGTAGGTGCGTGGCGTGGCACTGCTGAATGGTGCTGGACCCTTTGATGACCCATCCAAGCCGCCGCGTACAGAGCAGGAGCAGTGGTATGAGCCAGCGCTCAATGCGGTCATCGGGTGCGTTTGTTGCGACTTGGGGCTGCATGTGCTGGTGCTTAGATTGGGAGGTAGTGGCTGCCAGGTTGTGTGCTGAATGCATGCGTGCCTGTTGCTTGTGTTGTCTGCCAGCTGTCTCGCACAGTCGCAGCACAGGTCTGACTCGTCCTGCCCAGTCATCAGACACTGACGCACTGACCCTGGGGCCTGCACTGCCTGTTGCTCCCCAATCACCATGTCCCACTCTGCGGCCGCGCTGCACACATGGCAGGGCCATCAAGCGCGTGGTGCTGTTCTTTGCGTTTGTCCGCGCCAAGCAGCCGGCACGCATCAAGGAGGTGCTCGAGTTGGTGTACGTGTCCAAGGAGAGCCTAGATGAGGGTGGGTCGTGAGGGATGCACAAGGGGGGGTCGAGTGAGGATTGAATGCTTGGTGCACAGTTGGAGGCAGTGGGCTGACTCAGCAGCTTTCAGGAGCTCCACTAGGAACCCTGTGTCATGTATTGAGCACTGCTGTTGAACCAGGAGCTGCCTAGCTGACTGCAACTGGTTGGCCTGCTCTCAAGGCGCGACGTATTGCAATGATCATGTGCCCTGGCATGATCGTCGGTGGCATGATCCCAATCGACAAAATGTACTTGTATGTCATGAAGGCCATGCCCCCTCACCCTGCGCGCCCCGCAGAGCTGGTGGACTCCATCGTGCAGCCTGCGCTTGACCCTGACGCTGCGGAGGTTTTCTTCCGCATCAACCACCGCACCAAGCCGCCCGTCACCGTCAACAAGCTGCTGGCACAGCTCAAGGTACTATAGTGGGCATGCCCCTACCACGCGCCATTTGGGTTTGGGCGGTGGGAGCTGGGGCATAGCTCTGCAGCTGCATGTCCCAGGCACAGGTGGCACCTGAGCCAGTGCCTTTCACTGGTGGGGTGCAAGGGCCATGCTGGTACAGGGTGTGGGCCTAACTCCTTTGCTTTGCCTGTGTTGTACATCTCACTCCGTCTTGCCACCCTTGCACCTCGCCTCACACATGCTGCAACGCACATGTGCCCATGGTACAACCACACCTCAGGTGCCGCTGCTGCTGCTGTGGGGTATGAAGGACCCGTGGATAGTACCCGCGCGTGCAGACGCAGTGCGCGCGCTGTATCCTGCAGCTGATTTTGTGCCCCTGCCTAATGCGGGCCACTGCCCGCATGATGACTCCCCAGCTGAGGCGAATGAGGCGCTGCTGGCATGGTTGGCCAGGGTCTGACATGAATGCATGAGATGTGGCACAGGTGGCAAAAGGGTGAGACTCGGGGATGTGTGGTGAGGCGGCATCACCCCGATCCATTGTCATGCAATCCTTTTAGAGGCAGCAGCTACTCAAGAGACTGTGTAAAAGTGCAATTTCATCTGGCTGGTTGATTGTGTCGTGTGACTGTTAGACTGGGCGTGTGGTTGACTGGACCAGGTCAGGGTGTGTATCAGCACGAGTGGTTTATAATAAGTGGTTTTGGATATGGATTAACAAATCTGAGAAGCGATGTGACGCAGAAGCAGCATTTTGCTTCCAGTTTGCCGCCTGTCTTGTGGCGTTATGGTGAGGGGCTGTTGGGGCTGAAGGTCCTGAAAGATCCCAACTCAACACAATTGCAGCCCCCCGCAGCTTCCTGCAGCCCATCACCTTTTCCCAAAGGCCAGCTCAAGTCTAGCCACACTCCACAAAATCACCTGCCCTCCCCCAGCTCCCCTGCAGCTGCCAGGGTCCACTGATCCACTTTCGCATACACTGCTGAACAAACTTGCTAGCTTGTATTGATCCTGCCCTCACACCAGCGCCCTTGCACCACCATTTGCCCTGCTGTCATGCAATGTGGCAAGATTTGCAAACCGCCCTTTCTCAAAGGTTCACTGGTCACAGAATCCAACAACAGGTGCACATGATCGTCTAGACGGGAACCAGATCCATGTTCCAACCACAACTGGCAGATCGCCATTGTTGACCGTTTGCAGACCCCCCATGGTGATTTATGGTCGTGATGGTCATGCCCCATGTGTGTTCTGGACACGTCATCGTTTCGACGAGGCATTGACGTGCGGCATCGTACTCAAGTACAGAAGGTCCTGCAGCATACCTCCGCAGCGGGGGAGCAGGGTGGAAGCATGCATGCTGAAGTAATGAGAACGCTGGACTGCCTGGCACTGCTGCCACCACAGAAGTCATGACGGGTATTCAGCACCAGAACCCCGCGATGCTGTGCTGCGCACCCTCAGCACTGCATGCTCCCACAAGCTCAAGGTCGGAACCCCCATCAACGCAGAGGCGTGAGCGGCGCACGCTTTGCCCACTGCTCAAAGCGGGAGCTGGGGTTTGGGCGGCGGGATGCCGAGTATACTCCAAGCTCCTCTGTAAACTCCCGTGCCAGCGCGCGCAGCAGGGATGAGGCAGGAGGGGAGGGTGGTGGCAGACTGCCAGAAGTGGAAGGGGGCCGCTTGGACATGGCCTGCGCGCATGGCAAGCCACGCATTGGACACAGAAGGCAGGCAAGCCTGCTGTCATCGACAGAGTGCACATGGCCTGACGCGCACATCGCACAGCACATGCTCCAATCAGCAGCACCTCAACTGTGTAATGGTCATTCCTGCTCGAGTGCGCAACCTTCAAACGGGACTGCAGGTCGCAACAGTACAAACAGACTGCTCCAGGTGAACCATCCTACAGGGCCGCGTTGCATCAGCGGCCCAAGCACATCTCATGCAGGTGGCATCGACAACCAGTCCGTCCCACATCAGCAACCTCAGCTGCAACCCACCACGCGTGCCTCTGCAGGTGTGAGAGAGTACATGAGGCTTGCTGCCTCTTTGGCCATACGGGACAGCTCTGGCTGGTCTGGTGGTGCGGCGCCCTCCAGGTCCCGTACCGCTGCCTCGTACAGCACGACCACGGACAGGTTGTCATGCTGCTCCAAGTACCGCTCTGCAACGGCCTGCAGCACATGACCGCACACATCCCGGCAACGTCCACCCACCGCTGCATGGCTGCCTCAACGGCTTTCACCCTGATGCCTTCCTGATGTTGTGACCGATAGCCGGACGCAGCACGTCCGTCCATACATCCACACACCTAAGCAAGGATGGCCATGCTGCATGCTGGTAGCAAAACGCAGCACAACATCCCAGAACATGACAGAGCCAAGACCCAGCTCACCTGGATGATGGCTAGGATGCGAGCTGTCACACCTGCGCGTGCCTTCCGCAGCTCATCTGCCTCAGCCCCATCAGCTGCGCCCACCCCAGCCTCAGCCAACGAAATCGACGCCTGGGATGTGCAGTTAGCGACAGTGCGCGTACAGTGCAGCAACAACACAACTCATTACAGGGCAGGGCAGTGCGCGTTTTTGCAGCTGCACAGGATCCAAGCATGGGTATGGGACTCATACTCCAAGCCCTGTGTGCAGGTGGTACACATCATGCAGGTCGCCTATCAGCTGTCCAGAGCGTGCGCACCGTGAGCGCATCCTGCAGGTCCAGCAGAGGTGCCAGCCCGGCTGGGTGGTTGGCTCCATAGTGCTCAGTGGCAAGCTCAGCAGCCTCGCTCAGCATCCGTACCGCCTCACCCATCTGCAGTGTGACCAGGTTGGACGTGCCATCAGTCCCACGCAGACGTGGTTGATCCTGTCCCATCACCACGTGTGTCAGCTGGGCACGAGCACTAGGTGGCCAGCAGCACCCGACAAGCACTGACCTTAGATTTGTCACCGAAGCGCACGAAACCGTTGGCCACATTGCGCACCGCCCACAGCTGCTCGGGCACCGGTGTGAGCGCTTTGCGCGTGCGGGGGCTGCGCACATGGGTGCATGAGGGCCAATAAGCAGCACAACTAAATACACCACAACTTCACCATACCAATTAAACACCACTAAACCTGCACGATACGGCTCAAATGGTTGCTCCCTGTAACCCACAGGACCAGCATCGCACCCTACACACAAAGTGCACTCACTCTCCCGGGTCCAGGGAGGCACGACGAGGGTCTTGTGCTCGCAACGCTGCTGCGGTTAACTCCAGCTCAGCCTGCGAGTGAACTTGAAACGGATCCCCATTGTTATTTCAACAGCCTATGGACCTGTAACAATCCGCTGTGTTACCTCGTATTCAATTTAGGATAGAATGATTGCATCAGTGAATACGCTCATGCTGCGGCGGCACTGATCACCAGCAGTACAGGGATCCAAGCTGGCATGCAAGTGCAGCCCCCTCATGAACCTTCCAGGGGATCACAGGCCGTATGGCACGCGCATGTGCGCACCTGCTGTTTGCGCACGTTGGCGCGCTGCCGGGCCTCCAGTGACATGTTGCGCTCCGCCAGCTCAGCCATGAGGGTGGCGACTGGGTGGTTGGGGCCCAGCGCAGCCGCCAGGCACCTTGCAGTGGGCATCAGCTCATCCAGCCCCACCTTGCGTGCTGCACGGCTCAGCTGCTCGCGCACAACGCGGCGCGCCACACTGGTGTTGCTGTCGCCGCTGTCTCCCACGCTGCTGAGGGAGGTGTCAGCAGATTCTATAGTCCCCACGCCTGCGGAGGCGCCCAGTGAGCCAGATGCCAGCAATGCATGAATGAGGGTGATAGCTGATGCATGTGACGCACGATTTCCACACAGCATCCTGGATGAGCAGTTAATCAACCAGCAGGCAGCCAGCAGGTGAGTGGCAAGCTGGACTGTGCAGCACAGCCTGCATTTTCTGCATTGCTATGCAGGTGACTGCTTCTAGGCCCACATTGCGATGGCACAGCAACCCAGCACTAGCGGCACACACTGACCCAGTGCGGCTTCCAAGCTGTCTGGTGGGGGCGCAGACGCCGTAGCAGCGCGGTCCAAAAAGTGCGCCCACACCAGCGAGGTAAGGGTGAGGGGCGGCAGTGGGCCCAGACCTCCACCCGCCATCTCTTCCTCATCTTCAATCACACTGCGGGTGTCACGTAGCTGTGACACCTCAGTGCCTAGAAAGGAACTCATGCACGCCAGCGCAGTACTCGGGGCGACCGGTGACTGGATCATGGGCAGCCCAGCAAGCGGGCAGGAACATCAGGCACACAGGATGCATGAAACAGTTGCAGCAGCAACTGCAGCATTAGTGCACCATCACCATGGACAGTATGCCATGTCCCACTGCAGTGCCACGTACCGCTCCACCAGGGCCACCGCTTGCTCAAGCTGGCCCTCAGCCGCAAACGCAGCAGCCGCCAGCAGCCGGCCGTTCACGCGGGAGGGGTGGCCTCGCGGCAGCCCAGCCCGCTGCAAGCTCACCTGTGCGCAGCCACAGAGGGGTGGGCAGGGGATGGGCATGGTGTACAGCGTAATGGCATGCAGCATAGTGGCCGAATGCTCCAGTAGTACACAACGTATGGGGAAGCGGCATGTGGATAAGACACAGCAGGTGACTGTGCTTCACAGGCAGCTACATATTACTGCAAGGGTAGCACCCCGTGCTGTTGCACCCATACTGAGTGTCTGCACTGAAGCTGTGGCTGGTCACACAGCATGCCGCACCTTGAAATCTTGTGAGAGCGAGTCGGAGCCTGCCAGCGGCGCCACTTGCCCCACCGCCAGCACACCTGATGCCTCACACGCCGCTAGAGCCAGCCTGCATAACACATAGCGCCGGTGCATAAGCAATACTTGCACTATACCAAGCATTCGAGCGCTGCACCCCCAAGACCCTTCATTAATGTACGCAGCTTCACTCTGGAAACGCGCAACTACAGCAGGTGCCCACCAGTCAAGCAGCCACCACACACTATGTGCAGCGGTCCGCGCTA